>NDXB01014241.1:14476-47227 GCA_002631895.1 Agapornis roseicollis
AACAATATAAGAAGACTAAGAAAAATACCTGAAGTAGCCTATAGATTATTTATGTATTTCTGTATCAGCAGAAGCTGACTGCAATTTTTCTCACTAAACTATTGTATCGTTGTGTAGTGTGTAGAGACAAGTTCGAAACAGTATCTTGATACATCTTGCATAGCAATGACACTATTGACATCTTCGGGAGTAGGAGTCTCCCAGGAGTACATGACAGAGCAGATCCCTCCTCCACCCTAATGCTCCAGAAATAGACAAGCCATTGCTAGAAAGCATTTTTCAGAAAGCAGAGTTTTTTAAATATTTAATAAGGAGAAGAGAAACAGAAGGGGGAAAGCAAATTAATCCTATTTGATCGAATTTTAGAAGCTTGAAAAGACACAAGCAAGACTGCAAATTCTGAAATGTGTCAATACTCTCTGAAGCTTTAAGACTAGGATCAAAATGAAAAATGTTTATTACGTTAGATTAGACAGCTTTTTGTCTAGTTTGTGTGTGATTGTGTGTATTCCTCAAACTATCTTTAAATAACAATCCCCCACGGATATATGCTGTCATAACTTTTATAAAAAAGAAATCTAGACATAACTAGGTAAACATATCAAATAAATGTGTTCCGCTTCCTTTCCCCTTACTCTTTTTTAATGCCGCACACTAAAATTTAGCAACAGCCAGTGAGAAAAGTATGTTTTCCACGAGTCTTTTGCTGCTTCTTGAAAGAAGGAAACTACAGTCCCTTTGGTTTCTGCGTAGCTATCAGAAGACCGCCTTTTTTCTTAATTATTATTTATTTATTTATTTTTAAGCTGCAGTGATAGCTATGTTCCGCTGGGGCACCTCTGCCGAGCCCCGAGTGACAGGGGGACAGAAGGCTCAACGCGACCGAAGAGACCCAGCACTTGACTTCCCCATCGACTCATTCGCCAATGTCAACTACACTAATCCGGGGACCGGCTCTCTCAAACGTTTAAGATGAACAGCATCACGAACAGCATTTACTTTCACTTCATCATGAAGAAAAAAGGATAAAGAAAAGGAATAAAGGGCATGAGTTAACAGTACCTCCGTTTTTAACAAATAGTGAGAACGTGCATCCTGATTATGTTTTACATGCATTTCTAAATTAAAAGTAAAATCTAGATTCAGTGCAGTATTCAAGTTGCCTGGAAACTTTTAAGAAGCACAGAGCACCTATTAAAAACATATAAAGATCTTCCCAACACAACAACCTACAACAGAGTATTTCTGCTGTTATCTTGAAACGTCATATGTATATATCATGTGTTGAACTACCTCTCCAGAGGGTCTTCAAGTAACGACTGA
The DNA here is from genome assembly GCA_002631895.1 of Agapornis roseicollis. Taxonomy (NCBI): domain Eukaryota; kingdom Metazoa; phylum Chordata; class Aves; order Psittaciformes; family Psittacidae; genus Agapornis; species Agapornis roseicollis. The sequence continues at coordinate 15,800 of NDXB01014241.1, forward strand.
GCTACAAGAAGACCAATAGGCTGAAAAGCCAGCTAACTCTGTGGTTACGTGTTGGCACATTCCCCTCCCTACAATTCCGGCATTTCACCGAGGTCAGAGAAAAGCTGTCACAGAAAACGACATCATTTAGGACTGTAACAAACAGCCCTCCCCCCCATACTGACATAGCCATAAAAGTCAAACACACAAATTAAAAATAAAAATAAATAAATAAAAAGGGTAGGTGAGTAAAAAAAGAAAGGACCGTGTAACACTCATCTCCCTCAAAAGCCTCAAATACAACTCGGGAAGTGGGACAGGGGATCCAAATACTTANCTGTAACAAACAGCCCTCCCCCCCATACTGACATAGCCATAAAAGTCAAACACACAAATTAAAAATAAAAATAAATAAATAAAAAGGGTAGGTGAGTAAAAAAAAGAAAGGACCGTGTAACACTCATCTCCCTCAAAAGCCTCAAATACAACTCGGGAAGTGGGACAGGGGATCCAAATACTTACAAATCCAACTGAAATACTTTAATCACAAATAAGAGACCCCTTGCCCCCACCTCAGACACCCCTGCCTATGTCTTTCAGTTCATCCTCTCGGTTTTTTCGTCACCGATATTTCCCTACTGGTCCCGATCAACTATCTTCAACCTCCTACCTCAGCACTTCTTTCCCACGTCCCGGCGGCCGGACCCCCCTCCCGACACCTCCCGCAGCCCTCCCCTCAGGCGTGAGCGCTCCCCTTAGCGCACCCCCCTCCCCCGCCATGACCTCCCGCGGCCGTCCCGACCCGCCCCGCTCACCGTTCCTCAGCTCGTGCTTGACAGTGAGGAGCGGCAGCTCCCCCTCCTCCGCCGGGCCCGAGGGTCCCTCCATGGTCTCGCAGGCGGGCGCTCCCGCGCCCGTGCCTCTCCCCGTGTGTGCGTGTGTGTGAGCGCGGAGGCGGGGGTTTGTCACCTGGCCCGAGGCGGGCTTTATTTTCCAGGGGCTCTCTGGGGGAGAGGGGCCATGCAGGCGCGCTGGGGCGGGGGGCGGCTGCTCTCCCCTCCGCCTTGAAGGGAAAAAAATAAACCCCACACCACCCGACAACAAACAATTATTAAAATACAGGGAGGCACACGCACGTCGGCTTCCCTTCCCCGGCCCTCAGAGCCAGCCCATGTCCTTGCGGCTCCCCTCCCCCTTGCTCCGGCCGCCCTCCCCGCCCAACAGGCGGGAGTGGAGCCGCTCGGCGCCCGGCCGAGCCCGGCGCGGCCCAGCCGGGATAGGCTGCGCGAGGCGGGAGGAGGGGGCGCCGGGAGGAGCAGCTCCTACTCGGGCTCTCGCACCCCCTCCCGCACCATGCCGAGCGCTCATTGGGCGAGCGAGCACCCGCGAACCCCAGCGGCTGTTGGGCAGAGAAACGTTGCACGTACCTCCCCCGCCCTTCCGCCGAGCGGCGCGCTCCCCCATTGGCTCAGCGACTGCGCTAACCGCTGGCTCCAACCCTCCAGTTCCCCCTCCTAATTCCCCTACTCCCTCACCTTGTTTGTAAACATTCCCGCCCGCCTCTCCCACCTCCCCCCCACCCCGGCGTGGGGGCGGGCACTGGGTTGCCTAGAGATAAGGGAAGGCGCTGATTGAGCATTGCTGCTGGCAATCATCCTGAGGGAGCGGCGGTGGTCCCCTTCCCTCGGGTTAGGGGCTGGCTCCATCACACGGGGGTAGGAAGCAGTTGTGAGTGTCTTCACTTGCAATGGCAGCAGGGGGTGGCTGAGCAGAGCCGTAGTCTGGCGCGAGAGGACAAGACGGCGGCTGGATGGGGGAGCAGGGTAGTCCCTCGCAGAGGGATGCGACGGGGCAGGGAGGAGTGAGGCACAGCCAAAGGGGTTGGGGAGTGTGCGTTCCGCCTTCCCGCACGTCGCGGGAGGTGTGTGCAGGCTCACAGAGGTGGCCTGTCCGTGCGGCGCGGCTCGGCTCGGCTCGGCCGCCTCCCTGGGCTGGGGCAGCTGGAGAGCTGCCGCTGTCAATGCGGCACGTCGGTATGTCCGTCTTTAGGCCAGCGCTCGGCAGCGGGGGACAGCGCCGCGGCTGTGCTGTTAGTGTTCAGCTCCCGCAGGCTCCAGGGCCACACAGAATGGGGTTGTGGGCGGCGGGGCCCGGGACGGAGGGTGAACACAGGCCTCGGATTGAGCCACGCTGAGGCGGCTGGGGGGAGTGATGCGCACCGCGTTGCCCCGGCGCAGCCAGAGGCCTTCGCTGAGATCGGGAGGGCCGGGGTCTGGGAGCTGGGGCTGAGGGAGTAAGTGGCATCCGCGGCCTGGCCTCGGGGTGGTGAGCGGGGCCGTCGCCTTGAGAGGGTGGAGGGTCTGAATTTACTGGCAGGTAAACTAATCTTTATGATCGCTTGAAAGGTCACGAAGCAGAGAGGGGCTTGGCTGGTTATGTTGGCGCAGGACGAGCTCGTTTGGGGGGTTCCTGCTTTGGTGTGTTGTGGGGGGTGAGTGGGAGAAGGTGCTGGGCAACTGTGTTCGTATACCCGACTCAAGTTGCACTGCTTTTCCCTTTGGTCCCATTAGCTGCGTGGAACACACTATCCTCACAGCGTGTTTTGATTTCGTTTTTAATGAAGATGTGTTTTGAATCATCTCAGTTAAGCCTCTCAGAAGCCTATGTTTTGGAAACAATCTGACACATCTAAAGCAGTCCACATTTCCTTAGACATCACGCGAGTCACTTCTCTCCATCTCTTAATTTACAGTAATTTCTGATTTGTTGCTTTTGAATGCTGTTTCTTTCTATCTTTTGATACTGTATAGCAAGGTGCTAATTTGCAATGCCATGTCACATACAACAGCTGCGTTCATGCAGAGTCTGATTCTCATACATTAAACATGAAATAAAAAGTCTTCTGTTAATCTTTTATACACATTACAGCGTTATATATTTGTGTGTGTGTTCATACACACATGTGTAACATGTACATATATATATACACACACACATATTTCAATAGTTTCCTGTAGAGATATTAGATTGAACTGTTTAAAGTTGATAAGAGCTTTCTATTATAGAATTAGATTTAGGGTGCTTTGGGGACTGGTCTTCTTCACACACAAAAGTACTTTCCAAGGGTTTCAGAGAATTCTCAGTAAAACTTTTAAAGATGTTTTCCACTAAGCAGTGCAAGTGTTCTCTTGAAGTATTTCCCTGTAGCATACGGTACACCCATAATTTCACTGGAAGTGTCCATCCAAGCCTTTCTGACAGTATTATGTCAAGACTAAATACAGAAAGTCTGATTAGAGATGTTTTCAAACTGAAAAATAATTGATTGCCTAGCTTTTGTTCCTTGATTTTAGAAGCCTGTCTATTACAGAGATAGCAAATGTTACATCAGCATAATATTAAAATACAAAAGGGAAAATAATGAAAATACTAAAGTGATAATGTTCATTGTTAAATATTTATATCTTTGTAACTAGGGGCTCCTTTGTACACATAGTGGGAAGCAGCAGTTTTACTTTACAACTTTTTTTATTATTCTGTGTCCCAGATGTTACATTTTAAAGAGACTGGTACTGTATTTCATCCAGTGACTGGTATTAGCCTCCACTTTGGATTAATTGTGGCTGGCAGCTTCAGAAGAGAGAAACTGAAATTTAACTCCACTATGTTCCTTACAAGCACTCGGTGTGAGTGGAGCTGGCAATGATTTCACAGTCCTTGCTAATTGTTTTGGTTCCAGATGTTCATAGCTTGACAGACTTTATATGCTTATTTGTCTTAAGCTGAAACCTCTTCGTTTAAATTTCAGCTAAAACAGCTATAGCCCTAAAACATCAAACTAAGGTTAGTGATCCGTTGTGGTAGCTGCTGACTATGCGTATAGCAAGATTGTGACTATCCTGTATATTTCAGTTTAAATTGTGACTGGGTGTGGGAAGTACAGTTGCATGAACTAGAAGTTCATTGTTAACACTGAGGGACCCACTAATTTTCTTGCGTCTTGGAAAGAGTAACTGGGCAACATGGTCATCTCTTTGGTGTTAAAATAGCTTTTACAGTGGATGTCATATCCAGAAACAGCAAAGCAACCCTACTGAATGCTTGGAAAGAATACCACCTTTTGACAGACAAAAGAGATACACTTGCACTGAAATGCTAAACCTCCTGTCAGTCCATTGGTACAGGACTATGCTCAAGTTTTCATTTAAATTGAACTTTTGGGAGCAATGGAGAATTAAATGTGATTGCTTGATTTAAGAGTGGACCTACCTTCAGTGGAATGTTCTAGGCTAGTTTCATTACCTCTGTCACCTTTGTCTTTGAAACAGTATCACGTGGCTTTCTGGATGGTTGTAGAAGGATACAGTTTTGTCAGCCTTAAGGGTAGGTAGGATTTACAGGTAGGTGGAAACATACAGGCTACATCTGTACCAGAAAATAAAGAAGATTACGACTTGTTCTTTAGGTGTTAGTGCAAGTGACATGACTTAGCATGGCATCGCTTGCATGTAGACAACTAAATTCTTTCCACTTCAAAACAGGGTGTCCTTTTCCATATTGCCTACTAGATTTATACAGATTGCAGTGTGTTACTGAGTTATGCTAGCCCCCAGCTTTTGCAAAGACATTGCCTGGGAGAGTACTAGTCAGAGGCCCAACCATTCTGGAAAGCATGCCAGCAGTCAGAATTATGGATAGTCATGTGCCAGCACTCAAATTCTGCCTTTGTCGCATTTAAATCACTAACACACACAGTCACAGAGTCAGATGAGGGAGGAAATTTGGCTTGAGCAAGCACACTCAAACCAGGCCAAAGCAGCCATGTGAAAATGCAGCAGTGATGGGCTACAGACCCACAGGGAATACAGAATGGTCTGTAAAATATTCCTTTATACTTTGAAGAAGTAAAATCACCTTTGTTATGTAAACTGTTCTGGAAGTGCAGCTCTGAGTGCAACTTAACTGACTGAAAACATTATTTGCATTTTAAACATCCACTTATGTGTGTGCTGTGACACTAAAAAAATACTGCTTGTATTATATGCATTCAACAAATTACATCTCCAATGAAAAGGAAAAATATTTTATGTAAAAAAGGATTTAATACTATGGGGTGATGCAGAGCCACTTTCCCTTTGTAGTGTAAATGTATTTTTATTTTTAAGTAGCATTTTTGTATTTGTGTATATAATAAGAGCAACCTGACAGGTCAATCAACCAGCAGTTCAGTGTTTGGGCTGAGTGTGTGCTGCAAGTTTTGGAACATGGAATAACAGAGTTCTAAAGATAGATGTCCCTGCTCTACCCCACAACACAACTGTTAAAAAATATGTGTATTTACTTGCCATTCCTAATTGTGAAGAGAGGGAGGAAAAAAATGTGGGAAATATCCACATGGAATGATATTATTGAACTTCATTTAAGAAGAAGTGTCACAACATTTCCTTTCTAGTTCTGAAAGAGGTGGTGTGCCAAGCTGGTTTGAGGGCTGAGGTGAAATTGAAGTGCTCTGTGTAAAGACTTCGAGTGGAGCAGACAGAAGAAAATGAGTGCTGTAGCTGCTTGCTTCTAGGATGTAACTGCTTTACAGTACTGAGGTAGTTGATTTACTTTCTTTCTGAATGGGAGCTGCTTATGAAAAATGCAGTTTCCATGGGGTTAAAGTTGGAGGTGTCCAGCGCTTCCTTATGGTCATTGAATTGTTACAGAAATAGGTGTTACTTTCAAAGTACAAATGTTGCAAAGCCCAATGATACAAAATGTTCCCCTTAATCACTCCATAGGGAACATTTGCTCAGCAGGGGAAAAAGAGGATCAGACTTTGGAAAGCACAAAATTAACTTAAGGAAGAACTCCCCTTGAAAGACAGTCATGACATGAAACAGCTTTTGTGTGAGGTTTTAGTACAGTATTAGTTCTGGTTTCTTGTTTACATATATTCTCTGTGTTTGGTTGGTTGTTGTTTTGTTGGATTTTTTTAATCTGCAATTAAATATTTTGTGCTTGGTAACTGTCAGGAAAGTAGACTGGGTAGGTAAATTTGCTGTTTAAAGCATTTTTGTATGAAATTGTTCTGGCCAAGAGTTTCATCTGCCTAAATCCGCTTATGTCTTACCATGAAAGGAGAAGTTATGCTAAGCATCTAAGCCTAATAATTCTCTTAACAGAAGTGGTACAACTCTGACAGGAAATGGATCATTTCTTGAAAATGAAGATGTATTACTGATTCTGGGGTTACATCTTTGATTAAACCTAAGTCCTGTTTCAGTTACTATTCATTTTCTTTGCTAAAAAATCATTGTTTGTCTTCAGTTACAGTAGTTACAACTAGTATTCCAGGCAGCACTGTCAAAAGTTTAATTGTTAAAAAGATACATAGCTATGTAAAACAATGAAAATATTTGTTACATTACTCAGGTTTGGATGAGGAAAAGGATAGCCCCACTATCTATTAAAACAGAAATTGCATTCTATTTCAATTTCTGATCTGCTTTAATAGGTAAGTTAGCAGAGATGGAATTTCTAGTTAATACAAAGAACTGACTTTTAGATCCTAATCCTCACAATAATTTGAAATGATTTTCAAATTTGTTGGCAGAAACACAGAGGGCTGTTCTATATAATGGTATTCTTAAACCTCTGAGTAATACTGATTGCAATGTAATTAAGCTCAAAATCCTTTTCAGAATACTCACATGTGAATCCTCATTATTTTGAAAATTGACTCTAAACTTTGGAGAATGGGACTTTAGAAAGGAGAAGCTAATCAAGATGATCTGAAAGTTAGAGATGAGGAAATTAAAACTTCTAACTCAGCATGGAGACCATGAGTACATCCTGATAGTTGCAGAAGCCATGCATCTGCTTTCCACCCCTAAAGAAGGAAGCAAAAACATAAGGGAAAGAAGTGATCAAATGTCAGTTTAAAGGTATGCATTGTAGTTTTTAAAAAGAACCTATGGAAAAGGAAAAGAAGTGCTGCATAAAATGGAAGGGGAAAGGCAGTTTTTGAAAAGCATAAATAAAAACAAGTAAGTTTATTTCCACAACTGCTTTTCAATTGACATATTTAAAGATGTTGCATCTGTTAAATTACCATAGAGAAAAAAAAAATATCCAAATTGTATGGTTATTGATTTTGAAGCCACTTTTTTAAATTTAAAAAGATAAGATGCTCTCATTAATTGAAATTACATAAGACAAAATCCTGAAACAGATAAATTGAGAAATGTATTCCAGATTCAGGTGTTATATCTCCTGGAGTTTGGGAGGAACTTGAAGCTCCTCAGTAAAAAATAAGAAAACTCCCATTCTTTGAAGTACTAATATACTGCAATATGATACTATGTACTACAATAAGAAGTGATTTAATAGGCAGTATTACAATGAAAAAGTTCTTTAAAAGAACAAGGAAAATGTTTTGAAAGAAATCTTGAAGTATTATCTTTAGTTCTAAAAAATAATAATGAAAAAATATAAAACCAGTAGATAAACCTGATTTCATGAACACACACCAGATACAAATTCTTAAATTTTGATTTATGAGATTGAGGATACAAACTAGGGTATGTCTAGCTCATCATCCTGTCTCCAGCACTGGCCAATAGAAGCCTTCTATTGTCACAGCAAATTGTGGTAAGAAACTTCTAAGACTTAACCATGCAGTCAATTAATAAAGACCTACATTTGTTTCCTTTGACTTTGCCACTTCTAGTTTTGTCTGATGACCCATAATGATTTAGTTTTAAAAGAGAGCAAAGAATTGTTACCTTTTATCTCCTCCATGCTTGTGTTGGATCTGCCTCTTTGATAGGCAAACTCAGAATGTGAAGCACTAGTTCTGTCACCCCAGAACGTCCAGTAACGTTTGTTGTAGGTACACATTATGTAACAGGGGCTGCAGTTCTTTGAGCTTTCAGTAATCCATGCACAGCCTCATTTCTATGATGGGGCTACAGAACTTATGGACAGGGGTAGAGCAGTTTATGTCATCTACCTGGACTTGTGCAAAGCATTCAACACTGTCCCACACGACATCCTTGTCTCCAAATTGGAGAGACATCAATTTGATAGGTGGACCACTTGGTGGATAAAGAACTGGCTGGATGGCTGCATGCAAAGAGTTGTGGTCAATGGCTCAGTGTCCATCTGGAGGCCAGTGACGAGTGGTGTCCCTCAGGGTTGGTGTTGGAACCGGTCTTGTTCAACATCTTTGTCGCTGACATGGACAGTGGGATTAAGTGCACCCTCAGCAAGTTTGCTGATGATACCAAGCTGAATGGTTTGGTGGATACGCTGGAGGGAAGGAATGCCATTCAGAGGGATCTTGACATGCTTGTGAGGTGGGCTCATGAAGTTTAACCATGCCAAGTGCAAGATCCTACAGCTGGGTCAGAGCAATCCCAGACACAGCTACAGGTTGGGCAAAGAGGAATCACAGAATCACAGAATCACCAGGTTGGAAGGGACCTCTAAGATCATCAAGTCCAACCCATGCCCTACACCTCAACTAAACCATGTCATCAAGTTCTATATCCAGTCTTTTTTTAAACACATTCAGGGATGGTGACTCCACCACCTCTCTGGGCAGACTGTTCCAATATTTTATTATTCTTTCTGTGTAAAACTTTTTCCTAATATCCAACCTGTACCTTCCTTGGCACAATTTGAGACTGTGTCCTCACATTATGTCCGTTGCTGCCTGGTGAAAGAGACCAACCCCCACAGAATCAGAGCAGCCCTGCAGAGAAGGACTTGGGGGTGGTGGTCAATGAGAAAATGAACATGAGTCAGCTGCAGTGTGCGCTCGCAGCCCAGAAAGCCAACCGTGTCCTGGGCTGCATCAGAAGCAGTGTGACCTTTTGATGGGATGATCCTGCTCCTCTACTCTCGTGAGACCTCACCTGGAGTATTGTGTGCAGTTCTGGCATCCTCAACATAAAAAGGACATGGAACTGTTGGAACAAGTCCAGAGGAGGTCCACGATGATGATCGGGGGACTGAAGCATCTCCCATACAAAGAGAGGCTGAGAGAGTTGGGGCTGTTCAGCCTGGGGAAGCGAAGGCTGCGTGGAGACCTAATAGCAGCCTTGCAGTATCTGAAGGGGGCCTATAGGGATGCTGGGAAGGGACTCTTCACTAGGGACTTTAGTGAGAGGACAAGGGGTAATGGGTTCAAACGTAAACAGGGGAGGTTTAGATTGGATATAAGGAAGAAATTCTTTCTTGTTAGGGTGGTGAGATGCTGGAATGGGTTGCCCAGGGAAGTTGTGAGTGCCCCATCTCTGGCAGTGGTCAAGGCCAGGTTGGATGAAGCCTTGGGTGACATGGTTTAGTGTGAGGTGTCCCTGCTTATGGCAGGGGGCTTGGAACTAGATGATCTTAAGGTCCTTTCCAGCCCTAACTATTCTATGATTCTATGATTTCTTTCAGTTTTCTTAGGTAAAGAGCATATAGGGGAAACATATGGTTAGTTAGATGTTAGAAACCTCAGTTTTAGTGTACCTGTTTTCTAATGTAAAGTGTTTCATGTGCCAGTCTTTCAAGAGCAAATCAAAAACCCAGCTGGTCAGAAGAAATTTTACACTTCTTTTGTAAATTCCTCAGGATTTGTGTTTCCTCTGAAGTGTTAGACTACTATGGAAAGAAGTGTCCCATTAAACAATTTTCCTTTGGCTGTCATTTATTCAGTCTGGCTAAGAGTGAGGTTTGACATTCTCCTTACAACATGTCACATTCAAATTTGTGTTTTCTGTTGTGACTGCCAGTTACCATATTGATGGAGAACATTACAGAAGTGCAGATTATTGGCATTGTGAATAACTCCATTAATTCTGAGCTACTTCAACCTCCTCAACCCCCAGCATTTTCTGGGATTTAATGAAGATTAATACCACATCTGTCTCCAGCTTCAGAAGAACGCATTCCTATTCAGCCAGGTTTTATTATACCAAATTCACCATATCGTTATAGAAACTCTGTAGTAACTGATTTGTTTCCCATTGGACTCAATGTTCCAATGACTCTAGTGGGGAGTCAAATGAGGCAAACCCCTCAGATTCTTAGAATTACTTGTAATATGCAGAGAAGGTAGGGTGTGAATTCAACTTAATCATGCATTCTCTGAATAATATATATCTGCAACAGGGCTTTACAATGTCTTCCCATCAAAAGATTTGTTTTTAGGGGGTAGTGGGTTGTTATGAGATGCTTTCCATTATTTTCTTAAGTCTTTAGATAAATAAAATGGTTAAACTGTTTCACTGTGTGACAATATTTATCTTTAGAAAGCTATGTGATTGAAGACTGTAGACAAGCATGATTTGGTTACACAAGACAAAATAATCGCTTTTGGATAACAAGTAATAAAGCAACAGAATTATGAATTGTTTGGGGTTGAATATGAATACACTGCAGTCCTGGAGCACTACCCTTTTGATGAATAGAGAGAGAGGAGATGAAGGGTGTCATGGTTTAAAGGCAGATAGCATCTAAGCCCCACACATCTGCTTGCTCACTCCACCTCCATCAGGACTGGGGAGAGAATCAGGAGAGTAGTAGTTGAAAAACAGATAAAGACAGCTCAATAGGTAAACCAAAAGCTACATGTGCAAGCAAAGCAACAAATTCATTCACCATGCCCCACTGGTAGGCAGGTGTCCAGCCACCTCCAAGACAGCAGAGCTCTATCACACATGACAGTTACTTGGGAAGACAAATACAATCACTCTGAACATTCCCTGCTTCTTTTCTTCTCCCAGATTTTATTGCTGAGCATGATGTCCTGTGGCATGGAATATCCCTCTGGTCAGTTGGAGTCAGCTGTCCCAGCTGTGTCCGCTCCAAACTTCTTGTATACCCCCAGCCCTCTTGCTGGTTGTGGTGCTTTGAGAAACCAAAAATGCCCTGACTCTATGTAAGCCCTACTCAGCAGTAATGGACTTGTCTCTGCATTGTCAATGCTGTTTTCAGCACTGTCATGGTTTAAACCCAGCCACGCAGTCGTTCACTCACTCAACCTCCCCTTTCTTGCCCTCCCCTGCTTCCAGAGGGATGGGGAGGAGAATCAAAAGAATGAAACTCCCACAGGTTGAAATAAGAACAGTTTAGTAACTGAGGTATAGCACAAATCACTACTGCTGCCACCAATAATAATAATGGTAAAGGAAATAACGAGGGAAAAGAATACAGCACCTCACCAACCACCAACAGATAATTCACCACACTCCACCCCAACTCAACACCGACAGAATACCTACAACTGACTCCCCCAGAGTACTAGCCCTTCTGGCTCACTCTCAGTTACATCCTGGGCATGACATGCCATGGTATGGAATACCTCTTTGGTCTGTTTGGGTCAAGTGTCTTGTCCCTGCTTCCTCCCGGCTTCCCCTCCTCCCTGGCAGAGCATGAGACTCACAAAGTCCTTGGTCAGGATAAACATTACTTAGCAACAACTAAAAACATCACTGTTATCAGTTTTGTTCCCAGGTTGAGTCAAAACACAGCTGCACCAGCTACTAAGAAGGAGAAAAACTGACTTCTATTGCTGAACCCAGGACAAGCACAAATCTAAAATGTAGCCCCACACTAGCTACTGTAAAGAAAATTAACTCTGTCCCACCCAAAACCAGCACAAAGGGAATTTCTGCAAAAAATATTAATCTTCCTGCTTTTGACAAACACAGAGTATTAATGGCTTGTTTAATCTTGTGCTTCAAGCCAGACCAGGATCATGCTTTCAGTTGCCTTTTACTTACCATTTCTGACTGGAGACATCCCATGAAAGAGTAATCATTCCTGCTCTAAAGCAGCAGTTGCCTAACATTCCCAGTGCCTCCCTTTCTCTGCAGAAGTAAATGCCTTCTCACCCCACCCACACACGCCAGGAGAACAGCCTTCTCCCCCACTCCCTACCTCTGCTACAGTAGCAGCAACATTCATTTGTCTTCAATTGGAGTCAAGGATAATTATTGTCACAGCTGCAGGTGATGCTGCACATCTGAACATCATCACTCGTCTCCTTTTAATGCTTTTACCTCTCTGGGTTGAAGCTTAACAGTGCATCATCTTATGCAGTTGAAGTTTTGGGCTACAATTCAATCTATTTTGGCTGTTCTGTTTGGTTTTGGAAACTGTATTCCTGTTGAGTTTCTTAAAAGTGATCCATATAGAAATCATACAGTCTTATTAAAACAGAGCTTTGCATAGAATAACAACAGAACACAAACACTTAAGGAAATCTGCCTATCTTATTAATAATCTCACTGTCCTGTGTTCGCAGAATGTTCATTGCTAATATCTAGCTAAGTACTTCAGAGAGGCTTATGTCTCATCTTTCCTGGTTATTTACATGTCTTGTATCTACCTACTATTATTTACTCATGCAGTAAATACACCAGCAGTCAGGTTACTTACAATATTCATAAGCTGTTTCAAAGAAGCCACAAACATATTCTGATTTATTACAAAAAGATTTAATGAATTAATTCTAAATGTTATTATGTTATATGTGGTATTGAGGTTATTTCAGCGGAAGTTTCGATCTATAATTCAAAACATATGCTTACAGGTTTAGTTGCAGGACAAGTGTTCAGTGCAGGTAAGAGATTACATCACATTGCAGTAATGCTGAAGAGGCCTTGCTATACATTGGCATTCCTTGGTGCTGTATATACAATACAGCAATTCCTTGGTGCAATATACAGACCCAGAACAAAAAGCTGCCCCCAAAATTTCTCATTAATAGGCTATGATGAAAGCCCTTTGAGCACAACTGAAAACTGGGCAAACTTTGACTCCTTCACTGAAGCTGAAGGTAAACCATGACATGGTCAGAAATTAGTTGTCCATCAAAAAGAAATGTCTATCAGGACCAAAAAGGGCCATCTATAAGCATGGTGTCATCTCTATTACTGTTTAAGATATTTGAGATATGTGACTTCTGCAGAGCTCATGAACCCAAGGCCACTGAAGGTAGAGGCATTTCTGTTAATATTCTTAGCTATTTTTAATATACATAGATTATATTCAAACAGTGCCCACTTAATACACTGGTTTGCATTTTTTCTTTTGGATACTTAGTCACCATGGAAAAGTCACATGCAAATCATTCTATTCTTTGAATTGTAAGATATTCATTTTGGACTGTCTTTTATTCTGTTACATTTATGCAGTCTTGAAATAACTCTTCAATGGCGAACAGTTTGCTTTATGTGCTCAGCCATGGAATTAATGCATTTATGTTATATATATGTATGCACACACTTTTTTTGTTTGTTTGTTTTGCCTTGGGTTTGAAACCAAGTACTGATCACAAGAGTTTCCTTCTTCAAAGGCAGTGGAAAATATTCTGTAATATTTTCCAGACTGATGCTGGGTCTACTCAGAATGCTTGGGCTTAAAACTTTCCTGTAAACAAGAAAAAAAAACAACAAGCAAACCACCAAATGAAAGATTCCAAACATGTTTATTGTTTGATCAGGAGGACACAGATTTGCTGGTTTTTATAGACAGTTTCATATTCTTTTATATGACTTCTGGTAAACTGTATTTTTGGTGTCAAGCAGGGAAGTCTCACTTCTTTCCAGTCTTGTATTTTCATGCTCCAGTGAACTTGCATTATTTCTGACAATTTTCCCATGGATATGATGATTGCATATCTCATACATTTGCAGTTTGATGTACTTAACAGATTCAAAATTAGCCTTGTATATCAAATTTCTATGTCAAAGTTGGTTAATTTACAAAGACAAGTATTATGAGAATAGAGATTTTTATTATGAAAATCTATCAGTAGAGAATGCTAATGATGGTCATTAGCTACGATCATCTTTTCACATATTTTAGTAGTAGTAAATATTTGTTTTTAATGGCAGTTTTCTTCTGCTTGATCAGTCTGTCTGGAAATCACACACAATCTAGTAACTGATGCCTGTTCATCTTCCTCTTAGCTGCTCAAAATCCTCTCCTCTCCTTTCAGCCTATGTTCAGATTGTAATGTGCTTCCACCTTTGCATACTAAAAATACTCTGATAGGTATGATATAGCAAGATACCATACAATATACCCTGCTCTGTATGACTTTTTGTTTGTTTTTATATATTTATCTTGTTCTGTCCAGAAATTCTGATTCTCAATATTCAGAGTCCCCAAAATCTGTCTTCATACTGATTAAAAGAGAAGCCACATAAATATTAAACTGTGTTTGAACCAAAGTCACTGCTTTTTTCCCCTCACAATCCAAATCCCACACATTGATTAATAATTTTGAAGCAAAACCTATAGCTTTTCACAGTTCAGTTTTAGCAAATGTGAATGCTCTATTTTAATTGTACATTTAGACTTAGAGCCCATAATGAAAGCTGCTGAGTGCTTTTAATTTGTCTTGTATTTTTTCACTGCATATACTGTGTAGCCTGACCCTTCTCTGGGAGAAGACACTGCCAGTAACTGCTAATTAATTGTATTTGGAACACTCTTCTAAGATGCTTGTCTCAAAAAGATACATATTTATGGAATTAGGATGAAAGGAATGTCTGTGTTTGTAGATTGCATTCCAATATAATGATAACTTAGTTGCATTTAATTGTATTAGCTTTGGAACTGGAATCTTGATAAAACAATCCATGCAAAGTTCTTGGCTTTTGTCTAGATAGGCAGCTCCCCAAGTAAATTAATTTAGGAGATAATTAGTGGAATCCATATGATATGCTGCAAACTGCAGTTATACAAGATAAAGTCCACTTCACTATCAGTTTTTACATTAACCTCTACAAAGAAATCACCCTTAGCTCCAAAGTTCCTTAACCACAGGTGATGGAATACAGGGAGGGTATCCCAGCTAAGCTTTGTCAACATTTGCTCTGTATTGAGGTGTATGCATCTTCCTTAGGTATGCATTATTGACCACTATCAAAGTCAGGATACTGGGCTTGATGTAGCTGTAATCCTATTTTCTGGAGAGTACTGTTGTAATAATATTTTTAATTATTTTTACTTTACTCATGTATTAACCCATATTATAAAACTCTTAAGGCACTATGATGAAATGGAAAGTAAAAATCCATTTCAGAGAAGGAAGAAAATTCAGCCAGATTGAAACCTAATGCTCCAACAAGCCAAGAGTCTTTTCCTGTTTTAAAACAAAATAAAACTTAGCACACTATCTATACTTAGGATATATAAGTGAAAAATATCCAAGAACAAAAATGGTTATTCAAAACTTAATATCTTAAAGCCCCCTTCTAAATAGGTGGAATACAGAATGTTAAGGTACATTATTGCAATTATCTGTGTAGCATGTATATAGAAAACAGGAAAAAAAAGGATCAGTAGTTGCTAAATAGACAAAAGAAAAAAAAAAGGAAAAGAAAATAGAGCTAAACCTTATTTCCAAACTGTATAGCTCATTGATACTAATTATAAATTACTTTTATATCAAGGCCGTTCTCTTGTTCCATACATGTGTTTGCTTATATGTTTTTCTGTGTTTAACTTTTCTGTCACATCTTTCTTTACTGTGTACTATATAATTCATCTGTCTATAGTATATGGCTTGTATGCAAACACTTATGCAGATGAAATACAATCCAACAAATGTTTGAGCACTTTATCTGTCCTTGAACTCAAGAGGAATACTGATCTACTTATCCCTCTTACTCATGTTCATAGAAGTAGTGTGAGTCCCTAAGCTTTAAGCTTTGAGGCAAGGTTTTGTGCATATTATCTCAATCATATAGGGGCAAAACCCTAAATAAATAAACAAAGAAGCACAATAGCTTAAATTTGTTCTGTTGCTTCTATATGAAATATGGGCTCAAATCTGTATTAAAATGGAATTTTGGAAGTACAGCTCACACGCACCAATCTCTGTAGCATATTTATATTTAAAAAATATAAAATGTGATATAAAATATGCAAGACATTTTTAGCCCTTACCTTCTTAGTGTTTGGTAATGAAAATCAAAATGATGACATTAACGTCTCTTTCAAGTCAGCTAACTGGTGCTGCAGCATTATGAGTCATCTCTTTAACACTGAGCTGCTTTTTTGTTAAATATATTTTAATACTGATAAAAGGTACGAGGATGATAGGCCTATAGGTGTTACTCTATTTACCCACTGAACATAGAGAAAAGGAATAAAAGAGCAGGATTAATTCTAGGAGCCGGAAAGGTGAACTGTGTATCTTTTTCAACATTTTGAGTTTGCTGAAACTGCACAAGAAGGTAGCACTTTGAAATAGACTGCTGTAACTGCATTGAACACAGTAGTGTGTTGTATAAGCCACTGAACAGCTAACAGTATGACAGCATTTAGTCATCTGATACCTGATCTAGACTGTGAACAGAAACTTGTATGAGAAGTTCTTCACATGACCTGTGTTAGGACTCAAGCCTAGCAGATCTCCTAAACTTCTCTCTTGCACTTGCTGCATCACCACTGGTGACACCGAGGATACCATGACAGACTGACAGTATCAGAACCATCCACATGCTGTGGTTCTGGGCAAGATGTCCCTGCTCATTGCAGGAGTAGATGACCTTTGAAGGTCTCTTCCAACCCAAACTATTCTGTGAATCTACAATCTTCGCTTACTCTTGGAAGTTGCAGTGAGGTATTCTTGTAGAGCCTGCCACTGATTCACCTGGTTACCCAAATAACACTGCTTAAGCCAGTTCCACCAGGGAAATGATACTCAGTCCTTTTGAGCTGTTAACAGTGCAGTCTAAGACCTGAAGGAAGCAGCAGAACCATGAAAGTCAGTATCTCCACCATAGATATTTGTGGAGGCAAAGATGTTTGTTCCTAATAGTGTTTGGAGAGGTACAATTTATTGGAGGTTCCCCAGACACAGCCTACTCAGACATACACATTTCAAAGACACCATCTCTGTGTAAATGCATGGACTGCATTTGCTTGCAGTTGCAGAATTGTAGTGACTTGGCACCTGCTTGCAGATGTGAATGCAAAAGAAATGGCACATTCTGGGTGAGCCTGAATGACCTGACAGCAGGAGCATGGCACATTTTTTTTCAGGAGCATGACACTATATTTATGGTGTGTGGGGAGCAGAACATCACTCACCTGCTTACCTCCAGATGGAATTCCTTGGGAGAAGTGGGCACACTGTCAGCCCTATGACTATGCATGATGTGACTGGGTGTAACCTAGGCGGTGACATACTTTCTTATCAAAATAAGCACCTGTTGCTGCTGCCTTGCAAACAAAGCAGTACAAGCCACTGGACTTTGTCCTGTGGACTTCCACTTTCATTCTGCATGAATAAGACTGGGAAGAAAAAAAATGTCCAACTTTAGGAATTTTTATCCAGCCAGTAATCATCTCAGCTCCAATGCACAGTACTCTGTTAACTGGCCAGTGCTGCTTCAGGGGTCAGGGGAGTGGCTGGCACTGGTGGCTTGTAGGCAAAGCCCTTGCTGCATCCTTTGTCTGTCTCACTGCCAGAAGAGGCCAAGATAGAGAACTGGTGGCTCAAAAGACTGTGGAGCAATTCTAAAAATCTTCTGTAGCTCAGTGTAGATTGAAAAAGTAAAAATACCACCCTCATGGGTTGTTTTCAGTTTCTTGAAGTTGAATAAACACTTGTCATCTTACATGAAAACAACCTCTGGTAGATCATTTGCTGTCTCTCTTACTGCAGCTGGCCAATATTCTTGTCAGCAGAGTTGAAGGCATGAAAGTGGTGGTTTTAAATCTTGATAAAGGTCCTCATCACCTATTATGTGTATACCTTGTCTTGCCAAAGGTGCATGTAAATGAGGTGGCTGTTCTAATGCTTGTTGATCATGTATTTTTTTAAGATGATGGAGCAGGAATGCAGGTATTACAAGGGGTTGGAAGGGTGAGTGAATTTCTGAGGCCTCATTCTTTGCACAACAAAAAAGCCTTAAGAACTGAGATCTTGCATAAATTGTGCCCGTGAAGGTGCAGGGCCCTGGTGTGAACTGTTTTCTAGTCTTTGCCCACATTTCTCCATCTGAGAAGAAGTGTATTTTGTCCCAGAAGCTGAGTGTAAAAGACTACAAATGCAGTGGTGAAAGTTCAAGGAGGCTGTGCAAGGCATGTCACACTAACATGCAGCCCTGTCTGAAACGTCTGCTTTAGAACTGGGTAGTTGCTTTCTGTTATTTGTTCTTAATATACTGGGAGAAACTAAACATTGCATGTCTTTTTTGCATGTAAACAAGATTGCATACACTGATTCTATCATCCTGACACAATCTGCAGGATCTTGAGCATAGGCTAGCTGCCTTGCACAGCAGAGAGAAAACTAATAGAAACTAATTTAAATTTCTATTTGCAGCACTCATCTAAAGGTGCACAAACTTCAAAGGCAAATACACTGTATTTCAAATGTAAAGTCAAATCTTAATTTGCTGGATGAGCTGCTGTCTGAAAACACACAAAGCACTTCCTTTTTGGAATGATACACAAAGCACTTCTGTGCTTTGAAATGATTCATAGCAGATGGGGAGAAAAAGAATCATTAATTGATTCTTCAGATAAAACATCACAAGTATAACAGAAAGACCTGGTTAGAAAAATCAAAGTTTATGCTTTTCACTGAAGTTTCTTGGTAGAATTTCAAATCAGTTTGATGATTAAACAGCAGGACATTTTACACCATGTTTACATTAACAAACCTCTCTAACCATATTCATACTAGGGCAAGGCATAGTACACAAAGGGTTTGTTAGATTATAATTAGTTTAGATTAGTTTGCATTATGTATCAGTAAAGGCAGCCTGTGGGCTGGCTCATGCTTCAAGTTACCCTGCTGTTCCTGTTAGAGCAGCAGTAGCTTTGGGTAAGTGAGAGATCTAAAAAAATTTGCCCAGCAGTGTTAGGTAGTGACCCCTGCACTTTTTTGGCCTATGAACTTGTGCATGCCACCACCCATTGTCATTATCAAACTTTAAACTGAAATAGGACAAAAGTGATATAAACAATGTAAGACTGTGTTTCGTAAGAATCTTTTGGCTCCTTACAAGCAAGTCTCTATGATTACACTTTGAAAAATCATGGCATTAAACCAGATTCTTATTAGTGTATTAGTACCACTGGAGAAACAGACCTGCAATCTGTAACATCAGAAACTGGTGTTAGATACTTTGCAGTCTTCAAACCGACTTGTTTGTTACTCTTATCATGAGTATTTTTTACAGGCTGTTTATTCTCAGATGATATTTTTTTAATACCACAGAAGTATGTAGGTTTAGTTTTATTTCATGATTCTTTTCTTGACATGCAAAGGTAAAGCACTCACCCGGAAATTTCTGAAGGGTGGTTTAATCCTTTTGTGTTGTTATATAATTTTTTGATTCACTTTTATCTGATGTGGTTTAGCACAGCAGTATGGACACGCCCACTGCATCTCAAAGTCTAATGTTTCTGACACTTAAATGACATTTTTCCATTTCTTGGGTAATGAATAATTCACAATGTGGGCCTGTAAAGAATCTATGTTCATTTTTAAATATCTATGAAATTTACAGGTTCGCTTTTCCATTTTGAGAACTCTACAGTAACACAAAACATTTCACTTATTGACTTCCTTCTTTTTCTCTAAAGAGATTATGCTCTGCAGATTGTACAAATGCTTTATAAACTATAGCTCAATCAACAATTTAATGTAAAGATACATAACTTTCAAGGCCAATTGGCGTTTCCACTGTAAAAATTTGAGGAAATTATTAGAAAAACTATGTTTAATCCAAGCCTATCTGTAATATTGAAAGGAGATATATCTCTCTATTTATATATACAGATATTGAGGTTCAGAGGAGTCTGCATCTTACAAGATAGGAAACTGCATTTATTGTGTTTTATGATTTCTAAAGTTAGATTATTTTGTCTCAGATGGAGAACAGGAAAAACTCATTTAAGATTGAAAACTGAGACAGTTCAAGGTACAATTGAGAGATAAAAGAAGTATATAAATGAAAAAGAGCTAGTGGGAGAAGAGAAGGCATCCAAACTCCCACATTGCCAGAGGATGCAGCCAGACAGACCAAGGAAGCAAGCCCAACAAAGGCATGTCCAGCTTGGAGTTATGGAGGCTTGAGCTCAGGGAGGAAAAATACAGAGACAGAGGCATACTGTAGGCAAAATAAAGAGGAAGGAAACAAGAAGTAGCCTGGGACATACAAAGAATAGAGTGGTGCAAAGAGACTACTATGTCCATCATCGAGCTGTCTGAAAGATAAGGCAACCTCTTTATTACATCTTGTCTGCAACTGCATTTTTCTTGCTTCATGTTGGATTGCATTTGATAAAGATGGCTGGTATTGGTCACTTTTTCCAAGCATTACTGTTGAATATTCAATTCTTACCTCAAACACAGTAGCTAACTTTGTTACCAGACAAGGCTTAAAGATAGAAACTCCTGAATCTCTAAGTGGTAAGACAGGCAAAGGCACGCCTCTTGAGAGCAGCAGGATTTTTAGCAGGATAAAGTTACATTCCTCTCAACATGCCTTTTTCCTGGCATGCGTTGTGAGAAACAGCATATTCGTTACGATTCGTTACAAAGATGAGGCTTAGAACCAGTTCCATTCCAATCACCTCAGCAAAGATCAGCACCTCATTACACACAGTCACCCATATTCAACTAGTGTGTCAAGAAGAGCATGTAGAAATGGTTAATAACTTACAGCTTCACATGGCAACCACTGATCACAATTTTGGAATAAAAAATATTCACCCTGCAAATCTGGCCTTCCTGAAAATTGCTGTTAATGTGGTATTCTGCAGATCAGCTGTGCCAAATTAATCAGGTATTGTGTACCGGCTTAGCTCTACTGGAGTAATGCTACACATACATATTAAATGAAGATGTCACCTAACAATTTTACATTACTTATTAAATCCAGGCTCAAGATCTGGTTAGAACTTTACCAAAGCTGGTACATATCTGTACTTCCTGACTGCCACTTTGATACAAAGAAAAGCTTTTTCCTAAATATATATATAACTTTCTACTATTATGCCATTTCAATACAATATTGTTTCTGACAAATTGATTCATTGTTCTGAAGTTCTGATGTGACACATGCCATACCACCAACACCACCTGATCACCCAGCTCCTTACTCTGTTTTTACAGATTGTCCTTTTCCATCCAACTTTGAAGTTTCATTACCCTTGTCAAGATCTGGAAGTGCACCTCAGGATGTGGTAGTGCCATCTTAATGTGTCAGATGGCAAGGCATTTTAATATTTATTAAGTTCGGTATGTAAAACTCAAGTTACACGTAAAATACATTGAATCTTCATGTAAACCTCTACGAAGAAAAGTGTTTATTGTGATTCTAATGTGAAACCAAATATTTAAGAAAAGATTCTTTAAGAGTGAGCTTGACACTTCGGTGCTGTGAAGGTTGTTGGTATTGTAAGTCAGGGAGTCTGATGTGCGCAGCATGACTTAGAACAAGGGCTCTTTCACCTGCAAGTATGAGGTTTGACATTTTGCATATGATAGTAAATTACCTGATTTTCAAAACTGGTTACCCAGGACTGTATCTAGTCTCCTTTAGAGTTTCATTCCATTAAAGACAACCCAGACTAGAAAGCCAAATCTTAAGGTCCCTTGGTAAGGGACACTACATAGGATGCCCTCAGGCATGACAGCTGTCTCATAAGCTCTGTCAGCATCTTCTCCTTACCTCACTTATCCTGCACCCTGCCTTTATCTGCATCATGATCCAACATACCCCCATGAGATAACTGATACCTACTGTAATCTGAAACTATCTTGGAACAAAATGAAAGGGATTGAAGAAGCTCTGCCAGGCAATAGATCCTGATAACTGATTAACAGCTGTACCAGACTGTTTAAAGAGTGCTGCTTGAGGGCCCCATGAAGCCAGTCTGAACACTTAATTGTGCATCCTGATAAGAGAAAGTGAAGAAGATACTATAAGACCTTAGTTATCTCATCATGGAATGATGGCTCCAACAATTTTCCAGGAGTTCCTAGAAATGACTGGGGAATCCAAACTGACACTCCCTTGCTTATGGAAATAACATACTGCATAGAAACTAGCCATTCCTGAGGAAGTCAAATAGCAAGAGCTGTAGTTTTACTATTGTCATGGTTTAAGTACAGTCAGTAACCCATGCAGCCTGCTCACTCACTCCCCCACCTTTCTTCCCCCCCATCTCTTCCCCCCCTACATCCCCCCCACACACACACTCCTCGAGGGAGGGGGAGGAGAATCCAAAGAATGCAACTCCCACAGGTTGAGATAAGAACATCCCAGTAACTAAGGTATAACACAAATCACTGCTGCTACCACCAATAATAATAATGATAAGGGAAGTAACAAGGGAAGAGAATANTCAAAAGAATTCCCACAGGTTGAGATAAGAACAGCCCAGTAACTAAGGTATAATACAAATCACTGCTGCTACCACCAATAATAATAATGATAAGGGAAGTAACAAGGGAAGAGAATACAATACCACCCACATTGATAGCCAGCCCAACTGAACAGTCAACTAGCCCTTCTGGGTAACTCTCAGTTACATCCTGGGCATGACGTGCTGTGGTATGGAATACCTCTTTGGTCAGTTTGGGCCAGGTGTCCTGTCTCTACTTCCTTCCAGCTTCCCCTCCTCCCTGGCAGAGCATGAGACTCAGAAAGTCCTTGGCCAGACTAAACATTTGAGTAGTAACTAAAAGCATCAGTGTTATCAGTGCTGTTATCAGTGCTGTTCCCAGGCCAAAAGTCAAAACCACAGTGCTGCACCAGCTACTAAGAAGGAGAAAAAATTACTGCTACTGCTGAACCCAGGACAACTATAAACATCTATCAGTTTTTATCATCTACCTAAATTTAGCACCTAATAAGTAAAAACAGTAGCAGGATCCAGCACTGATACTATATAGCAAATACAGAGGTCTAAAGCTAGAATGTTAATCTTATTGGATTTCCCCTGTAGTTTAGTAAAATCTCCACTGGAACTTCAGGGATATCAAACTTTCATAAGGTGAGTTTTATTTCTCATCTGAAAGAAATAAATGAATCAGCTTTCATACAGAGTTAATGTTTAAATTATTCACTTCATAACCAGTCACCAACAATGTACGTTGCTTTGCAGCTAGGGGCTAGGTTCACAAATAGCAACTACAAACCCAAGGGTTTCTGTAAGGTACTTACAGCCAACATTTTGGTATTACTGACATTCACAGTCCTGTAGCTTGGTGTCTTTAAAGTGTGTGTTTGGAATTGTGTGTGATTTTATAATGCAGAAATTTTTTCGTGCCACATACAGAGTGATAATGCAAAAGCAGAAAAGTTGAAAAGACTTACAGAGTAGTAAGTTAGTGTTCAGAAAAAAAATCAGACTGATTTCTTTTGGTTGACAATGTTGTACAAAGATTTCACAGTTAGGAATAAATCCAAAACCTACTTTATATTTCAGTGCACCAAACTTAACCCTTCAGAATTCTGCAGGCTTTGGGAAAAATTTTGTATGGTTTTGGATATTTTATGGTGAGAGTATAATTTCAGTCAAAACATACCACTGCTCTTGGATTAAGGAATGATTTGCTCAGAGGTATAAATTTTCACAATAATGTGCTTCACTTATATTCTGCTCCACTGTCAGAGTGAAACTGTACTATCAAGTTAGAGTGCAAAGTCTGTGCACCTTTAACAGAAAAGTTAACTTTTGCTAGAAGGTTGTAACTTCTCACTGTACATTAATCTACTGACACCTTTTAAAAAAAGCAGCACAGCTTCTATCATATGTATTACTTCTTGTAAACAACATCAAGAATGGCTTCCCCTGAATTAAAGAAAAACTTGGAGGTTGGTAATTTGATTATTTGGAGGATAAGTTCAATTTCTTTACTTAAAAGTAACCAAGGTTAAAATCATAAGCAGCCAAGCTATTTTACTTCAAGCTATCTTTTACTTTTTCCTTATAGTGATGTAATAAGCCCTTTTTAGTTATTAGGTAGTTGAGGTCAAGGGAAAAACTTTGTGTGAAATTTGACCAGACTGCAGAAAAAGATATCTTTAATCTCCAAAAGACATAAAAAGATTCAGATATTGATTGTAATTAGGGTACTTAACCTTGTTCCTACTCCAAATTGTATGACAAGTGACTTGAACATCTATATGCTTTCCAGTGGAAGAATAGCCAAGGGAGTATTCACTTCTACATAATTAGTATTTGAAAAGTATAATACATGTTGAACGTATTAAAATGACGTGTTCTGAGTATAGTTCTCTCTTTAATGCAAGGTTGCATTGCTAATTGTCTAAAAAGCATTTTGAACAGGGAAGTAATGTTACAGATTATAGTTTGGTAGGTTAATCCATTTGTACTTTTGCAGTTTTAAGTTTACAGTGAATTTCAGAAAAATGAATACTCTAGGAAATGAATATTTATCAGGGAGGAAATAAATCTGTTTCTTAAGTTACAGGCCAGCAAAATTTTGCATTTTGTCCCAGATGCTACACTACTCTGGCTCATTTATTGAAAAATTCAGTTTGTATTAGTAATGTCAGCAAATCAGTCTTTTGACTTTGATCTGCCTTTTGGATTATAACTTAGAATTTCCTAGCGATAAGACTTCTGGTGGAGCCAAGGAGGAAACTTAAGCTAAGTTCTCCAGCAAATCAGAATTTAAAATGTAAACATAAATAAATAAATAAATGTGCCTTGTGTTTAAAGTTATGATTATCTGTTCTGTTAAGGCTGAAGAGATGTTTTTGACAGAAGGCTTGAAATCTCTTCTTCCCCATGCGCTAAGACGAATAATTAGATGCAACAGACTCAATATTAGGAATACTTCTGGAATAGCAGAGGGTAGGTAAACCTAACAGCTCTAAGTGCAAAAGTGACTCAATTTTAGATTGAAAGTTTTGTGTTTTCATTTGTGTTTGTAAGGGAATGCAGGAATATCAAAAGCACTGAAGTAAAACAGAAGAAAATGTCAAGTTGACTTACATTCTTAAGTCACTTGGGTGTTTCTGAAATCACATTGTAAGCACCTGACACTGTGTTCTCATATCATAAAGCTACGTCAGAGAAAATATATCCTCTTACCTGTGTAAAGTACATGGACTTTGGTTTCCATGTTTGCAGTGTATCATCCTTCAGCTCCCAGGTAGGTCATTGAGAAATTATGACTGCAGAAAATATTTGAAAAATCATTAACCAACTCTGGCTTTTCTTGCTTATGTTATTAGCACATTTTTAGGAAGATATACTATGTTCTTCACAGAGACCTTGCTTTACTTAGTGCATCAGATTGACTTTGGGGAAGAATTAGAGACCTATAGTTACAGAACTTTTTTTCTGCTTCAGTTGTTGAAGTTTGAAATTCCTAACTCGTCAAGACTGGGAATTAAAAGAGGGAGGGAAAAATAGTTGTATACTCAGACAACTGAACGCGTTCTCGAAAACTGGTGTCTCTGTTGCCTCTCATAGCTCAACTTTTACAGAAGCAGAGAAGTTTCTGTCATGGTCTGATTAACTTTACAATATAACTTCACTGAAAACACTCTAGCAAGTAGCTGATCAACAAAGCTGTGTGCAGTAGCATTAGTATAACAAAAACAGTAAGGATGATTTTATAGAATCATTTCATGAGTCTTGAAATGATGGATTTCTTTTCCATCACTAAACAAGTTGAAGAATACTATTGGAAAACATGTTACAATGTTTATAATTATATTTATATAATGTTATATATATTAATATCTGCATTTTGCCCCAACTGTATTTTTAAGTGCATTTATTGCTGTGACAGTTTTAACATTTGAAAAAAGTATTGTTTATATACAGAACAAATTCAGACTTCTAGCCATGAGCACACAGTTCCATTATGCAAAGACTGAAAAGAACTAGGGTAATTGGAATTTCTTATAATCCTTAAAATGGTCTTATGTTGCTGGCTGATATACAAGTAAAATGATTATTTCTTACTGCTCTTATTCACCAAAGAAATTAAAAACTCTTTCTAAATTTCTCTAAACTGGAACATGAATGTATTAAATTAATGCTTGGGTTGATCAGCATGTCCACTTCCACATACTGCTTATGAATATATTCATAATGTCAGATACATAACGGAAGTGTATATCAAAGGAGAAGGGAAAAATACCTTTTAATCTATAAAAAAAAATAAGAGTAGTTATCAGAAAGAGCAATAAAGTTCTCAAAGAGTCGTAACAAAGTTTCCCAAGTTTATAGAATACCTGAAAATTACCTGCAGATTCAGTCTATCAGATGTGACTAGCATGTTAAATTCAGTGTTGTTTGAGTTGAATGCACTAACTAAACCCAGAATTTTAAGAATTAATATCATCAGCAAAGTAGAAAGTGCATATGAATTTCACATGGACGGCAGGGAATGAAGCTGAGGGATAACTGAATGTAGTATTTTCTTCAGGGGTAAATTTAGTATTTTTTTTTTTTTAAAAAAAGTGTTTCTGTATTTAGCAACTTTTGATAGTAATAAAATGAATTTTTGTGCCGACTGCTCCCAAGAGAGCAGTTTGTGGGCACATTCAGTATGTAAATACATGCTTACCTCAGCCTTTGCTTTGCATTTTTCCATCAGGAATACAGATTTATCTTTTGATTTTTCTGTTAGCTTTGGTCAAGAGTAAGATTTGGCTGGTTTTCTGAAGCTTTTTAAGGCAGATCATCGATTTCAGCTAAATGACTGCCTCTTGGATGGAAAACTACTGCATTATTTAAGGAAAATTAGAACTTCTATACAGCCTTTTACTGTCCTGTCTGATATCAGGCATGGTAATAACTTGTCAAGACAATCAATACAGGAGTTAGAGATTGTTAATTGGTGGTTTTATATGCCATGCAGTAGTTGCACTCCGAATTTCCTCTCTGTATTTGAACAGCTAGTACTTACATGGCCTTTGTATTTACTACTGTTCAGAAAATAAGTTTTTGCTAAGTAAATGTGAGCTTTCTTCTGTGATACTCACTGAAAAATGTTAATGTCTTTAGAAGATATCACATGGTAATAGTCAGCAACCTTGTAAACCAAAGCTGATTCTAAGTGAAGGAAGTGTAGCAGTTCAATTTAGGTTTTTTAATTAGAAATAAAGGAAATTATTGAGATTCAGGGAGACAAGCAAGAGTTTATTCCTGAGCTGTAATTATGTCTGTTAAATTACAGCTGATGATTTCATAGCCAGCAAACTTTGAAGAATGGGCTATATAACATCATAGGCCTCATAGCAGCCTCAAGTATCTCAAAGGAGCCTACAAGGGTGTCAGATAGGATGGTCTATTCATCAGGGACTGTAGTGATCAGACAAGAGGTAATAGGTTTAAACTTAAACAGAGGAGATTTAAGTTAGATAGAAGGAAGAAGTTCTTTACTGTGAGAGTGGTGAGACACAGCAATAGGCTGCCCAAGGAAGTGGTGAATGCTCCATCCCTGGCAGTATTCAAGGCCAGGTTAGGCATGACCTTGAGCAACCTGGTCTAGTGTGATATGTCCCTGCCCGTGGCAGGGGGGTTAGAACTGGACGATCTTAAGGTCCTTTCAAACCCTAACTATCCTAAGACTTTGTGAAGATACCAGGAGTTTATTGTTGGATTGACTGTTATTGAAAAAAAATAATAAATGCTGAAAGTGTGGTATGCAATAGCCTTTCTTTGGCTCTATGATAACATTTGCAAAGTAAAGAGTTTCCCTATAGAATACTAATTTTGCAGGTTAGGTAATAAATTCTGTTTATATATAAACTAATTAAAACATTTATTAAAATAATTATGCTGTCTTCATATTCTAGTATGACTTCACATACAGAGTGAATAGCTATGCTTTTAAAAACATTTCATAAATTTAATGTAATTACAGAATTTTGAATCAAAAAATTCTTTCAGGTATTTTTTTTATAGGCCATCTAAGGAAATCTATACAAAAAAGTTACTGTTTCACAAACAAAAAGCTGAATTAATAATCAGTCATTCCTACCTTCCACAATTTCAGGCTACAAACAGGCCAATGTTCTGATTTTGCACAAGTCCCTGGCTGATGACTTTGAGAAGTTTTGCCATGCAAATGAGGGACCCCTACCACTACTGTACAGAAGTAAACCAGGTGATTGGAAATGTCCTTCCCTGAGTAGTGATTCTGATATCAGGTAACTACAGACCAACTGCTTGTCAAATTTCCGCAGTGAATGCTAGTGGTCAGGAGGGTTTCAGGGAACAGCCAGCTTACAGCATTGTACATTTTGAACAAGTTTCTTGGCATTCTATATTTGAATGAAAACTATGCATGAGTATAATAACCAGATTGTTTTGTTCTTGAGAAACAGGTTATGATAACTGAAAGTATTACAGGTGTTTCTCTAATGAAAAAGTGAAATTTTGTCTAATTTCTAAACATTTTTCAGTCTGAGCCAGCAGAATTAAATACTAGGGGTTTACCTTTGTTTTATTTAGTAGTAATGCAGGCATGGTGACTTCAATGCTATTTGTAGAGACTGAAATTTGAAAGCTGTACTCTTAAGTGTAGTAGTAAACACTAAAAGCAAGATTTAAAACAGTTCCTTAATTTTTGAAGCCCTGAAAAAAAGATACATATAAGGGACATTTACCTATGAAAACTAAAAATTATCAAACTAACATGTTCCATTTACTGGCTTGGTTTTTTGTGCAGAATAAGGTGTTTGTGTTTATTTCATGTGTTTGTTTCATTGTGACTCAGGAAGAAAATAAGTGCATAAAGAATGCTGTATCTTGTGGTTTGATACTGGGTTAATATCAATTCAAACAATTCACCTTGTTTTCAAAAAATATGATAAAGCTATGATAACTTCTTGTTTCACTAGAACTGACTGCCTACAGTACAGAATATATGAGCATGGAGTCTGTACTGGATCACTGAAAAGCCTGCAGGAGTATTCTGAACAACTTAAGAACATGGTGACCTTTTATTTAGGCTGCAGCTTCTCTTTTGAAAAAGCAGTCCAAAATGCTGGCATTCCTGTAAGAAATGTTGAGCAAAAATGTAATGTAAGCATGTATAAGGTAAGTATATGAAGACATACATAGTCTTTCTTGTGACTTTGCCTGGTTTTGTCTGTATCCACATTATGTGCATATACCTCTTGCTCAAAATCAGAACATTTTCTCTACCTGCATCGTAATATTAGTTATATGCTAGTGCCAAGTGCTTTAAAATACAGGATAAAATATGCCTAGTTGCAGTTCAGTGCTTTTCTCAGCTTCCTGCAAAGGCAGTCTACTTTCTTATTCATTTATGGTGACAAAGTTTTTCCTGCGTGCTGTGGATTCTGTTTGGATTTCATTTGGATTCTGTTCTGATTTGCCTTCTCTGTTTCAACTGATGGCCCATGCACTATCCTGACCATGCCATCCTGCATGGCTTCCTCTCCATACCAGCTCCAGCTTGCAATAGGAATATTCCTTCTATGACCCATGGCAGTAGTAGTTTCTTCTGCACGTATGACAGCCACATACCAGATTTTTCCTGGACAGTAGGGCCTTTAAACTGCATATTTGCTATACACTGAGGCCTCCAGGACAAAGATGTTCCCAGAGACCTGAGGTGTCTTCCATAGCACTGAAAATTATAACTGTACTCAGAAAGTTGATAGTGCAGATTTCGATGTTGTCAGATGTCCTAGAATAATTCTGGCTCCAGTAGGTAGCCTCTTTAATATTAAAAATGCTTAAGTACACACATGCATATCTTTTTCATTTAGTTCAGATGCTTTTCTATTAGACAGTAGTTATTGTTGTTTTCAGTATTAGTATCACAATCTTTCTGCTGTACTCCTGGTGAACATGAAGGCATAAATCTGTTTCATACATGAGTTCTACAATGTAACTGCTTATAAAATTTCAGAATCAGGAAAAATTTATAGTTTGTATCACATCCATACTGTGAAGAATTGTACAGTATGTTTCTTCAGTGAAAGGTAGGGGTTTTATTGTTAATGAGCATTTTCTATACAACTCTACCTGTCCACATATCTTGTCTATGTTCAAATGCAGCTTAAATATCTGACATTTTGATCTGAAAAGCTGGACTGCTTTATTTCTGAATAGGAAGGGTTCTTCAGCATCCCAGTCATTGACAATGATGATGATTCCACAGAACCTCTCTAGAGACACAAAAGATTTTATCTGTGGAACAGCCATGCTGCTCCTGTAGATGTGGGTACTGCCAGCAGCAGAAGTTCCCAACCCTTGCATGTTACAGAGCACTGCAGCTTCCTGAATTCAAATATAGAGGGTAGATTCAGACCAAGTAGATTTGTTGCTGTGTGATCTTATTAGCTTTTCCCCTTTCTGTATAGAGAGCACATCATTGTTTTCAGACTATTCAGAATATACTGAGCTCACCACACTATATGCTGCATGTACTAAAGCAAGAAAGGCATAGTGCTGAAACTTTTTGTGATCTGCAAGAAGAAGCTCATGTAGAGGATGGAATGCTTCACTTCTGCACTGCTGGATCTTAAAAAGAAAAATTGAAAAAGGATACTAAGGAATTATTTTAGGTGATTTAAAATGAAAGTTAGCATGTGGCCTTTTTAAACTCAAGCACAAAGAAGTTTCAGACTTATTTCTTCTAATACTTTAAATATTTAATATTTATAGTAATTCTACTTTAATAATAATACTTTAACATTCCTTGGATTCTTTTAATCTGCCAGACAGCTGTGCCTTGCTACAGTGTTTCTACTTTTTGCTGCAACTTAGTAGTCACAATGAGACCTATTCCTGAGAGCAAGTTGGAAGCAGTGGTACTAGCAACATCTGAATTAAAAGAAGCCCACGGAGCACCAATTCACATGGGTGACCCTGGTCAGTGTTTTTTATTCTTCACTCTACATATAAAAATGGTGGGGGAACCATGGGAAGTGGTAGGGCTGAGGCACCTGCACCAGTGAATTTATTATGTCTTAATCTTTTGCTAGGGTCAAAACCCCAATGGGGAGAGGAGTGGTGGGAGAGAAAAAGAAAAAAAAGAATAAAAAAGTAACTGTTGAACGAGCTGATTTTTTGGTTAAAAGAGCGCTGTCTGATGTAGATAAACGACATTACATGGCAGGGGTGGTTTTGGTGAAGAAGTGTAATCACATTTTCTAAAATGTATGCAGTTTCATTTATATGTGAATGCTTTCTTGCTGCCAAAGATTGCAGTGACAGGATAGCAATGACTGACAGCATGGGGAGAAGTATGTGTGGATACATTTTGTGTCTTAGTGGATGACTGTGAAAGTAAATACTGCATTATTTTTTTTAACTACTGTAATAGGGTACATCGAACACAACAATCCAGACAGAATAAATAACAATATGATAAGAAAAGCAGCTCAAAGAAGTGTAGACCTGTTCTTTGCAAGGGAAAACGGGGGGGGGGGGGGGGGGGGGGCACACCAAAAAAAAAAA
>NDXB01014242.1:0-13964 GCA_002631895.1 Agapornis roseicollis
CCCCGGTGTTCCCCATCCCGGTCCCCATCCCGGTGCTCCCCATCCCGGTCCCCATCCCGGTGTTCCCCATCCCGGTGTTCCCCATCCCGGTTCCCATCCCGGTGCTGCAGCCCCGCGTCTCCGGGTGCAGCGCGGTCGAGCAGCGACCTCTGGCGGTCAGCGGCGGAACAGCCCCGACCGGACCCACCGGGACCCCCCCAGTCCCTCCCGGTCCCCCTCCGTAACCCTCTGGAACCCTCTGGAACCCCTCGGGATCCCACTGGGATGCTGCCAATTGGGTCCATCCCAGCTGGGACCCTCACTGAGCAGGATGCTCCCTAACTGGGATCCCTGAAACTGGGATCCCTGGTGGGTAAGGATCCCCTTGGCAGGCTCTGCACTAAGGGGCATCCCCACTCATTAGCAGCCTCCTAATTAATTGCGGTGTTTGGTAACGGGGATTCTCTTTAACTGGGAGAATTCCTGCTGACTGGAATTGTGCTCTCTGGGGTGCCTGTTAACTGGGATCCCTGATAAATGGGATGCTCGCTAGCTGGGATGCCCTCTAAGTACCATGCTTGCTAACTGGGAGCTGGGATTCCTGGTGACTGAGTTGTACTGCCTGCATTGCTCACTAGCTGGGATGCCTGCTACTGGGAATGCTCATCAACTGGAATGCCCACTAACTTGGATGCCTGCTATTGGGATGCCTGCTGCTGGGATGCTCACTAACTGGGATACCCACTAACTGGGATGCTTACTAACTGGGATGCCCACTAACTGGGATGCTTACTAACCGGGATACCCACTAACTGGGATGCTTACTAACCGGGATACCCACTAACTGGGATGCTTACTAACTGGGATGCCCACTAACTAGGATGCTCACCAGTTGGGGTCCTTACTCACTAGGATGCTCGCTAAGTGGAAAGCCCAGTAACTGGAATGCTCCCTGACAGGGGTGCTCACCAACCAGGATCCTCACTAACTGGAATACTGGCTAAGTGGGAAGCCAGGTAACTGGGATGCCCACCACCTGGGGTGCCTGCTAACTGGATGCTCACTGACAGTGGTGCTTGCTAGCTGGGATTCCTGCTGCTGGGCTGCTCTCGGGTCCATGTGGGCCAGAGCTGCTCCGCACTTGGGTGCCTTTGGGAACTGCAGTGGAGCTTTTGCTGGAAGCTGCTGCCAGCATCCACAAGAGCCCATATGGAGCAGGACCAAAGCAGCATCAACAGGGCAGGATTTGGCCTTAGCACAAACCCCATGAGCCACAGCTCTAAACCACCATGAAACAGGTGATGGAAAGAAAACCCCATCAGCTTCCCTTCAGGTGCATGGAAAGGGGCAAAACCTTTAGGGAATTGAAGGCAAACTTTGCCATCCTGCTTCAGGTCTTGGAGGCAGTTCTAGAACCCACTTGGCTGCTGGGGGGGGACCAGTCCCAGACATGGAGGGACCAATCCCAGACCTGGAGGGACCAATTCCAGACCTGGAGGGACCAATCCCAGACATGGAGGGACCAATCCCAGACATGGAGGGACCAATCCCAGACATGGAGGGACCAATTCCAGACATGGAGGGACCAATCCCAGACATGGAGGGACCAATTCCAGACATGGAGTGACCCATCCCATCACTGAGCTGCCCATCTCTGCTGCAGGGCTTCCAAGTTAGGGATATGGTGCATCTGAACCCGGATCATAGAGTTACAGATGCTGTTACTTGCAGTAACTCCTTTGCTGAAGCTCTCAATCACCACCAGCTCCTGGACAAGGGGTTCCTCGGGTCAATACCTTGCAGGGTTTTGATAGCAATGATGTTTTTCCTTGGTTTTATTCCCTTTGGATCATAAACCAGGGGCTGGCAGTGACCAGTGCACTGAATCCGGCTGGAACACCCTCCCTAGAGCCAGGTCAGGTCTATGGAGAGAAGCAGCAGAGCCGCATATCTTAGGATGCTTAAGGGAGGGCTTTGCTCTGCATCCCAAATCCCGGCGCTGAGACCTTTGCCAACAAGCCAGGAAGTTAATGGATGGATTTCATTAACTGGGTGATGGGATTCAGATAAGATCCATGGGACCATTGGTCAGGCCTGGATCCTCCTCAGCCACTCGATGGCAGCGGCTGTCCGAATACTCCATGGTTTTCCCAACACTTTGAGCTGAACTGGGAGAAAATTCCCCCTTTTCCCTGAAAATTGGGTGTCCGCAGCCCCTCAGCCCAGCCCAGCCCATTGGCAATTGGATACAAAGGCATTTGGGGAGGAAACACTGGGAGATGGGGTGGATGCACACAGGGATGCTGCAGGACAGGGGATGGATGCAAAGGTCGTGTGGGTCTGGTGTCCCCCCGACGCTCCCCAGGACATGGGGGTGACCCTGGAGGCCCCATTGCTCGGCAGACACAATCCACACCAGCCCAGACAGAGGCCTCAGGAGCAGCATTGATATTCATTAGCTCAGCAACTGCAGCCTCGGGGCAAGTTTGGCTCTGAATGAGGCAGGAGCCATCCCAGGGCTCACATCCCTGTTGTGGATACGGACAGGGATGAAAGGAGATGGGTTTGTGAGCAGTGACCCCCCACTTCCATGCTTCCATCCCTCTTGTACCCCCAGATTGTTAACACACACACACACACACCTCTCTCCAGGACAGGATTTTCCCCCCTGGCTGTCCCAGTATCCCCACTTTATCCCATTTGATTCCCGTTTTGCATCCCAGCCAGCACAGGGATGCTGAGCACCCCCAGCCCTGGGGTCACCCCACTTCAGGGCAGTGATTTTTTGAGCTCCATGAACCAGAGGGAGAGGAATAAGGAATAAACCAAGGGAAAGCATCTCCTGACCACACAGGTTCATGGAGCAGGGCAGGGGCCTCCTGCCTTTATCTCTCTCATTTCAAGACCAATTCAGACCAAGTAACCCCAAATTTGCCTCTCCTTCACCTTTGTATCCCCATAAAGGGTCTTTATTTGCCTCCAACACAGTGGCTATGGGGTGAAGGCCCCAGGATGAGCTGGGGAGCATGGCATGGCGCCCATCACCAGCTTCTTATGGCTCTTTTGCTGGGGAGCCTTTGCCTCTCTTGGATGTACCCTGGTACCATGGATCTGGGGGGTCCCCATCCAGGCAGCTGCAGAGGATGCTCCATACAGGGCAGAGCCCCGTCATGACTTTCTCAGTGATCCTTTGGGATCGTTTTCCCAGCTTTGGGAACTCCACAAGCATGTGCTGGGCCCTGGGGACCTGAGGAAAGCCAAACGCGGGGTCTGCTGCAGTGCAGATGTGGGTCCCAGCCCCCCAGCTCCCCTGTGCCCCATTTCCTCCCCAATAAACCCCAAGCCCCAGTGGAGTCCTTTGACCAGGGCTCGCTCCCCGCCGGGCCCAGCCCGAGGTGTGACTTTTCCCAGCTCATTAGGAAAAGCTGTGGGATTTTAGGAATCTCAGCCCCTAATGACCATCTGAATCCCATCAGCAGAGAGGGCCGAGCCCCACACCTCTGCCGCTGCCTCTCGGAGCATCCCTGGTCCTGGCCCATCGCCTCGCTGGTGGATTGTGCCCCCCAAAAAGCAATGGGGTGCATGGTGGTGTGATGGGGTCAGGGAGCCAAAGGTGGCCTTGGGGTTGTACTGGCTGTGCCCTGGGTACCTGGATGCTCCTGCCTGGGTTTTTAGGGTCAAAGGCATCCTGGGAGGGGGCAAGGGGGTGTCCACCTGGGGGAGGATACACGGGGGTGTTTCCAACAGGGGCAGGGGAATATGGGCAGGGAACCCCACTGAAGGCAGGGGGACATGGAGGGGGATACCCCAATTGGGGCAGGGAGACAAGGAGGGGGACATACTTGAGGGCAGGGGCACGTCCCCATGGAGGGCAGAGGGACTGGTGGAGGGACAGCCCACTCAAGGGCAGAGGGATGTGGGGGTTCATCCCCATGGAGGGCACAGGGACATCCCCATGGAGGGAAGTGAGACGTCAAGGGCAGAGGGACATGAGAGGGAACATCCCTATTGAGTGCAGGGAAGACATAAGGGGAGACATCCTCATTGAGGGTGGGGGGACATCCCCATGGACAGCAGGGGACAAGGAGGGGGGAAGACCCCAGTTGAAGGCAGAGGGACATGGGTGGTACATCCCCACCAAGGACAGGGGGGACATAGGGGAAGCATCCCAGTCAGTGGCCAAGGGACATGGGAAAAACATCCCCATGGAAGGCAGGGATATATGGGGGGACATCTCCATCGATGGCAGGGGAACCTGGGGGGCAACATCCCCATGGAGGGCAAAGGGCCATAGGGGACAGCCCAGTCAATGGCAGAGACACGGGGTGACATCCCCATGGAAGGCAGGGGTACACGGTGGGGACATGCCCATGGAAGGCAGAGGTACATGGTGCAGACATCCCCATGGAAGGCAGGGGCACACAGTGCGAACATCCCCATGGAAGGCAGGGGTACACGGTGGGGACATGCCCATGGAAGGCAGGGGCACACGGTGGGGACATCCCCATGGAAGGCAGAGGTACATGGTGCGGACATGCCCATGGAAGGCAGGGGCACACGGTGGGGACATGCCCATGGAAGGCAGGGGCACACGGTGCGGACATGCCCATGGAAGGCAGGGGCACACAGTGCGAACATCCCCATGGAAGGCAGGGGCACACAGTGGGGACATCCCCATGGAAGGCAGGGGCACACGGTGCGGACATGCCCATGGAAGGCAGGGGCACACGGTGCGGTCATGCCCATCCATGGCAGAGGGACACGGCGGGGACACCCGATGGATGGCAGGGGCCATAGGTGCACGCAGGGCCCTCCCCGCCGCCCCGGCCGCTGCCGCCGCTGCCGCCCGCCCCATCCGGTCCCTGCCGCCCGCCGCGCTCCGCTCGGGCCGGGTCCCCGCCCGTACAAAGGCAGCGGCCGGGCGCGGGCTCGGTCCCCGCCGTGCTCGGCACCGGCCCCGGTGCCCCCGGGCAGCGCCTTCACCACCGCGGCGCTGCTGGGACGTGGGGCTCCCCCCGGGGCCCGCTGCTGCCGCCTGCAACGGGGTCCCTGCTGCCTGGACAGCCCGGCCCGGAGCTACAGGTACCGCTGCAGCCTGCGGGGCGTCCCCAGTGCGGCATCCCTCATAGAACCATAGAATCACAGACCCGTTTGCGTTGGAAAGGACCTTCAGATCATCCAGTTCCAACCCCCCTGCCATAAGCACGGTCACCTCACACTAAACCATGGCACCCAAGGCTTCATCCAACCTGGCCTTGAACACCAACAGGGATGGAGCACTCACAACCTCCCTGCCCAACCCATTCCAGTGCCTCGGCACCCTCACAGCAAAGANAGCTCCAATCCTCCCCTGTTTCAGTTGGAACCCGTTCCCCCTTGTCCTGTCACTGCAGTCCCTAATGAAGAGCCCCTCCCCAGCATCCCTATAGGCCCCCTTCAGATACTGGAAGCTGCTCTGAGGTCTCCACGCAGCCTTCTCTTCCCCAGCCTGAACAGCCCCAACTTTCCCAGCCTGGCTCCATACAGGAGATGCTCCAGCTCCTGCTCATCCTCGTGGCCTCCTCTGGCCTTGCTCCAACAGCTCCATGTCCTTTTGATGCTGAGGACACCAGAACTGCACACAATGCTCCAGGATGGGGCATCCCTGGTGGAGCATC
Organism: Agapornis roseicollis; assembly: GCA_002631895.1. Taxonomy (NCBI): domain Eukaryota; kingdom Metazoa; phylum Chordata; class Aves; order Psittaciformes; family Psittacidae; genus Agapornis; species Agapornis roseicollis. The sequence goes on from NDXB01014242.1 coordinate 5,637, forward strand.
CCTGATAGGGACGTCTCTTGATGGGATCGTCCCAGAGGGAGCAAGTCCTGATGGGGACATCTCCAAACTGGAGACCTCCTTTCATAGCTCCAAGAAGGGGCCTTAGGTCACCTCTGTAAATGGGGAACCCTGCTCAAAGGGATCTCTTCTGGGGGTTCCATATCCTCTTCTCCCATGGGGATGTCTCCAAATGCAGACCTGAATCCGTATCTCCCATGGGGTCATCTCTTACATGGGGGTTGCCTTCCACCAAAGCGGTTGTCTCCAACAAGGACCTGAAGCCACTTCTTCCAGGGGACATCTCCAGATGGGGATCTCCTTTCCCCTGTCCAAGGGGGTGACCCATACCCATGTCTCCTGGGGGATGCTTCTGAAGGGGATCTCTTCCTTGGGGACCCATGGACACCTCTCTTGGGATGCTCTCAAACGAGGGAACTCCTTCCATCCCCAAGGAGAGCATTGGCCAGCTCTCCAGATGGGGACCTCTCTCCCATGTGGACCTCTTCCCAGGCAGACAGCCCTGCCCACCGCTCTCCTTCAGATGTCTCCATGTGGGAGACCTCCTCTGCCTTCTCCAAGGGGATCTGTCCAACAGGGACCCCCTCCTGCCCCTCCAATGAGCCCCTTGTCCTCTCTCAGGGGACATCTCCAAAGGGGGGAGCTCCTTCCAGCTCTCACGGGGACTCCTCCAAAGGGATTCTCTCCAGGAGGGACCCGTATTCACCTCTCCAAGGGGACCCTTTGCAAATGGGGAACCTTCTGCCACTCCAAAGAGACCCCATGAAAGAGACCACATCCAAATGGGAAGATCCGTTCCAAGGGGGGACCCCACTCTAAAGGGGACCCCTCCAAGGGCTCCTCTCCACCCTGAGCCCCGTTCTCTCCCTCGCCTCCAGGCTTCCTGATGTCCACGTGCTCTTTGCCCATCTCCAAAGCCAGGAGAGGCAAAGCCAAGCGGGTCTGGAGTCTGCTGGCAGCAGAACACAGTGGGCAGGGAGAGGCAAGGCTGCTCTCCTCCTCCCTGCACCTCCCTGAGGAGCAGGTCAGCTCCATCTCCACCTGCCCCACCAGCAGGTCCAAGCGGGAGCCCAAACCGTGTGGGAATAGGTGGGATCTGGGTCGTGTCCCTCAGCCATGAGGGCAGTAACTGCACATAGTTCATATGGAACGGGTGCCAGATGGGGAAACTGAGGCACAAAGTGGCCATGAGAAGGGGTTGAGCTTGTGGCCATGTAAAGGATGGACCCATGCCACTGGCAGATCTCAGCTCGTCAATGCAGGCTCAGCTCAGGGCTTACCGGGATCATATTGCGTCTTGAGGGACACAGTGGGCACTGACTGAGCTATGGGGCTTTGGCAGGCCATGGCCATGGAGAAACCAGGTTTGCAAGCCAAGGTTTGCCTCTTCCGAAGGTGAAAGCGTGGTTCCAAAACCAGAGGATCAAGTGGAGGAAGCAAAGCCTGGATCAGGAACAAGCCAAACTGGGCAGAATGGGTTTGGTCATCCCATAGGGGAGCCTGGACTCGCACAGCCACCGTGGGGAGAAGGAAAAGGGCTTCCCAATGGAGGACACAGTGTGCCTGGATCCTGCCTTGGATCCGGGACAGCACCTGCACAGGCTGTGACAAAGAGCTGCTGAATGACCGCTTGGGGCACTTTTCCATGTATTACACGGATGCATCATAGTTGGCAAGGAGCGGATCTAATATATATGGGAGCAAGGAATTTCAGAGTGGGAAAATGATGCAAGTCTTGGGCTCGTCTTTGAAGGAGGAGGAGGAAGGGACAACACACGGGATCCTGGAATGGTTTGGGTTGGAAGGGACCTTAAAGCTCCTCCAGCTCCAACCCCTGCCATGGCAGGGACACCTTCCACTGGAGCAGCTTGTTCCAAACCCCTGTGTCCAACCTGGCCTTGAGCACTGCCAGGGATGGGGCAGCCACAGCTTCTCTGGGCCATCCCCCTGGGCCAGCGCCTCAGCACCCTCCCAGGGAACAGCTTGTGCCTCAGAGCTCAGCTCAGGCTCCCCTCTTTGGGCAGGTTCAAGCCATTGCCCTTGGCCTGGCCCTCCAGGCCCTTGGCCCAAGCCCCTTTCTCTCCAGGTTCCCTGCAGCCCCTTTAGGCCCTGGAATCCAACAGGTTTGGTCCTCATGCTCCATGGGAGCTGGGTTGCTCCTTGTGAGGACGCAAAGCAAGCAAGTCCCAGCATCCCTGGGCCTTCTAGAGAGGAGCATCAGTGAGGACACTGAGTGCTCATCCAGGCAGCACCAGCTCCTCCACAGTGGTTTTCCTCCGTGTCTGCTCTGGGCTTGGGGCTGGATGGAGAAGGGATTCAAGGGGGGGTTTCTTTGAGCAGGTGTGAAAGGTGATGCAGGGAGAGAGGGGACAGTTTAAGGGACAATGCAAAGAGAAAGGGGTAATATAAGATAGGGATGGTGCAAAGAGAAGGGGGAAGATGCAAGGAGAGGGGATGAGGCAAAGAGAAGGGGATGAAGGAAAAGGGACAGTGCAAGGAGAAGGAGATGATGCCAGGAGAGGGGGCAACAGTAGGGAAGGGGATGGTTCATGGAGGGGGGAATGATGGCAGGGAGAAGGGTACAGTGCAAAGAGGAGGGGATGAGGAAATGAGAACAGGATCTGGCGGAAGGAAAGGGAACAGTGCAATGAAAAGGAGACGATGCCAGGAGAGGGGGGCAGCGCAAGGAGAAGGGGACAATATATGAAGGGCATGATGCCAGGAGAAAGGGATAGCGCAAGGAAAAGGGGATGCTACAAGAAGGGGACAGCGCAAGGAAAGAGGAACAGCGCAGGAGAAGGGGATGTACCAGGAGAAGGGGATGATGTGAGGGAAGCTGCCCTTTGTCCCGGCTGTTTTCAGAGCCGGGATTAGCCGGCGGCCCTCAAAGAGCCCAAACTGTGCCGTGTCTTCCCATGTCTGCTGCTTTAACCCCCTAATCTCCCATGCTGGCGGGTTTATTGCAATCAGCCCCGAGACAACGGGGCTTAGGGGGATGTTTAATATGTCCCAGCCAGGGGCCGAGCTGATTGCCAGAGTTAAGTTGTTCTCAGGACACCTTTAATCCCTTGGGAGCTGGATCGGTGCCGCGCTCCTCTGGGGCAGGCAGCAGGGAACACATCCCTGCTCCAGGGGATGCTCCCCAGCAGCTTCCCCCTCCGTGGGCAGTGTCCCACTGGGAAAATGACTTTAATTAAAGCTGCTGGGCTTGATGGGAGAGGAATTCAATCCCATTGCATCCCTCTGGCACCTTGGGCTTTTCCCATGGAGGGTGATGGTCCTTGAGGGTTTTGCTGGTCCCTGGGACGCACCGGGCTCTCTTCCCTTTCCTGTCTGCCAAAGGACAGTGGGATCAGAGGAAGGGTCTCACCGGTGGTTTGAGGTTCCTTAGGGTGGGAAGGGAATGTATCTGCAGCACAAAGCAGCTGATGGCTGTTCCAGAGGGGATGAGAAGGGCCAAACCCCCAGGTCTGGCCCTGATAATGGGATGGAGTTGATGGTTTATGGAAAAGCTGGATGCGGTTGGGATATTTTATGCCCTCCAGGCCCCAGCCAGCCCTGGAGCTCTGCAAAGGGGTTAGGAATGCAGCTTCCTTCTCCCATTGGAGGTATCTTCCTGCCCACTGCTTGGCAGCTCCAGCAGGACACATGGATTGGGATCAAACCCAGCCACAGCAATTTGGTACCATGGCAAATAAGGGAGAGAGGTGCTCCAAGAGGTCCTGGGTGGGATCAACCCAGCTGGGACAGAGCCTTGGCTCCTCTCACCCTGCACAGGAAGAGCTGTGTGTCCCTACCCACACCCCATACTCATCCCAAAGACACCACAAGTCCCTTCCCAATCCTTGTGGATCCCATTTCCCTCCTAAGGAAAGCTTAGTTTTCACCTGTCTGTAAAGCTCCAGTTGGATTCCAGTGGCAGATAATTATAAGGGAGTGAGAATTAAGCAGCCTCACTAAGAGGATAAGGGATATCTGCTCAAGATGCTGAGTCCTCCCCAGCACATCTCAGCTCCATAGATAAGGAAAGGGCTTGCAGGAGGACAGGTAGGCTGTGAGACAGGAGGGTTGGATGCATCAGGGTGGGATGTTTGGTGTGGATAAGATGGATGGGAAGATGATTTGGGGATGATCAGGGTGCTGGTGAATAGGTGCAAATGAGTGGCTATGTAAATGGGATGGGATGGAGATAGGGGAAGTTATCCCTTCTCCTGGATAATGGGGGTTGGAACTGCAGCACCCAGGTCCTCTGTCCCCTTCCCTGCTCTCCTACCTGCCAGGATTATTCCTGCTGAGCACACAGCAATGGACATGGTTTGTTTGCACCAGCTGAGTTTACTCAAGGAGGGTTTGAGGTTTGGATGCTGGAGCAGCAGGATCCCTGCAGCCCCCCAATCCCTATGACCCAGCCGCTTTCCCATCCCTTCCCAAGCTGGGAGCCCCGTTCTCCTCCTCTGATGGCCCCATCGTGCTCTGTTTTGGTATGGGAGAGGGATGCTAAATGGGATTATCGTGTGCTGAGGATGGTCCAAGGAGGTTCAAGGCAAAGCCCGACCCGAGCTGGGACACGGGGCACCGGCTCGGCCATGCGTGTTTCCAGGCTCCATCTCCTCATGTAATCTTGTTAAATGGTCAGGGAGCGCTTCCCTGCTTCCCCCTCCCCTTTAATTCCGGATTGAAACATCAAATAACATTCCCGAGGCTGCCGGGCAGCTCTGACGGCTCCACAGGGCCTGGTTTCAGTGGGGATAAACCAAGACATCACGAGCAATGGGAGGAAATGCCACAGCATCCCATCTCTGCAGTCTTTCTGGGATGAGTTTGTCCCAGGTTGCCTTGCTCAGATAAACAGTAAAAGCACTGATTCTGTGCATTAAACTCTCAGCAGAGGCTGAGAGAGCTGGGCTGGGGCAGCCTGGGGGAGAGAAGGCTCCTGAAGGGGAGACCTGAGAGCAGCTCCAGGGCCTAAAGGGGCTGCAGGGAACCTGGAGAGAGAGGGGCTTAGATCAAGGGCCTGGAGGGCCAGGCCAAGGGCAATGGCTTGAACCTGCCCAAAGAGGGGAGCCTGAGCTGAGCTCTGAGGCAGAAGCTGTTCCCTGGGAGGGTGCTGAGGNGAATGTGTGTGCATGTGTGTGCACGTGTGTGAATGTATGCACATGTGTGTGCAAGCGTGTGCATGCATGTGCAAGTGTGTGCATGTGTGTGCATGCGTGTGAATGTGTGTGCATGTGTGTGCACGTGTGTGAATGTATGCACATGTGTGTGCAAGCGTGTGCATGCATGTGCAAGTGTGTGCATGTGTGTGCATGCGTGTGAATGTGTGTGCATGTGTGTGCACGTGTGTGAATGTATGCACATGTGTGTGCAAGCGTGTGCATGCATGTGCAAGTGTGTGCATGTGTGTGCATGCGTGTGAATGTGTGTGCATGTGTGTGCACGTATGTGAATGTATGCACATGTGTGTGCAAGCGTGTGCATGCATGTGCAAGTGTGTGCATGTGTGTGAATGTGTGTGCATGTGAGTGCATGTGTGTGAATGTATGTGCATGTGTGAATGTGTGTGAATGTATGTGCATGTGTGAATGTGTGTGCATGTGTGTGCATGTGAGTGCATGTGTGTGAATGTGTGTGCATGTGTGTGCATGTGAGTGCATATGTGTGAATGTGTGTGCATGCGTGTGCATGTGTGTGCAAGCATGTGCATATGTGCATGTGTGTGCACATATGTGAATGTATGCACATGTGTGTGCAAGCGTGTGAATGGGTGTGCATGTGTGTGAATATATGTCCATGTATGTCCATGAATGTGCATGTACGTGCATGTGTGTGAATGTGTATGAATGTGTGTCCACGTATGTGCACGTGCACTGGTACATGTGTGTGTGTGCATGTGTGACCATGTATGTGCATGTGTGTCCATGGGTTAGGGTTAGGGTGAGCATGTATGTGTATGTATGTGCATGTGTGTCTGTGCATATAGAATAAGTAAGTTGAAAAAGACCTTTTAAGATCATTAAGTTCAATATGTGCCCGTGCATGTGCCTGTGTACTCATACATGTGTGTGTGTCCGTGCATGTGTGTCCATGTATGTGCATGTGCACTGGTACATGTGTGTGTCTGTGCATGTGTGTGTGTGCATGTGCCTGTGTACCCGTACATGTGTGTGTGTGTCTGTGCATGTGCGTGTATGTCCGAGCGCGTATGTCCATACACGTGCATATGTGTCCATATATGTGTATGTGTATCCTTGCATGTGTGTCCATGCACATGTATGTGTGTCCATATATGTGCATGTGTATCCTCGCATGTGTGTCCATGCACATGTATGTGTGTCCATATATGTGTATGTGTATCCTTGCATGTGTGTCCATGCACATGTATGTGTCCATATATGTGTGTGTCCTTGCATGTGTGTCCATGCACATGTATGTGTGTCCATATATGTGCATGTGTATCCTCGCATGTGTGTCCATGCACATGTATGTGTGTCCATATATGTGTATGTGTATCCTTGCATGTGTGTCCATGCACATGTATGTGTCCATATATGTGTGTGTCCTTGCATGTGTGTCCATGCACATGTATGTGTGTNAGTGTCCATGCAGTGTCCATGTGTGTCCATGCAGTTATCTTGCTGTGTCTATATGTGTCTCACTTTTGTTCCATCTGTGTCCATGTGTGTCCATGTGTGTCCATGTGTGTCCATGTATGTCCATGTGTGTCCATGCATGCACCATCACTGTGTGCAGACGCAGACCGCGCACACTCCCTGCAGGCCCCCCGCAGCCCCTCACACGCTGTGTTCACCCCGAGCACATCTCCACGGGAGCAGCTTCCCAACATCCCGGCATCATTCCCGGTGCGAGGCTCACATCGAACCATCACCAACCTTCCCCCTTCCCAGCCGCCTTTCCCTACGGGGGCCCCAACCCTAATACACAATTAACCCCCCTCCGCTGACCCTAATAACGCCATTCCACATCCAACCCCGGCATTCCCGGCCCCTGGAGCAAGGTCACACGGATCCCCCCTCGCACCGAGCTCGGTACAGGCGGGTCGGGTGCTCCCGGTCACGGCCCCGGGGCTCTGATGCCGTCGCGATAAGCGGTGTCCGGGGCCGCCCCGGTTAATGGGACGGGGCTGAGCTGCTCTGCTCTATCGCTCCCATCTAACACCGACCGGACACCTTCAGCTTTGGGCTTCATTCTGCTCCACAGCCCTTCCCCGGGGGCCGGGGGTGTCCGTTCCGCTCGGATGCAGGGACACGGGGTGCCCTGATGGTCCTTTCGGGATTGCTGCGGCTCCCTTGGGATCCCGGCGCCCCATCTCCTTGCTTTGGGGGCTTCGCACCGCTCCGGCTCGCCCCAAAGAGACCGAAACCATAATTATAAGCCACATTCCACCCCAAAAAAAAGCCCCCAGCTGAGGGAAATAGGGAAAAGAACCCCTCAGGAACCTGTCCATTTTCCCATGGGATGCGCTGCCCCGTCCCTATTCAAACCTGGCATTAAAATATGCCTCGTAGAGGAATCAAAGCACAGGGAATTTCTTATCGCCCCCGAGATGAACTGAAATCCAATTATCCCACCCGCCCGGTGCCCGGCCCCGCTCCGCTGCCTCCTCTTATCCCTCCTCAGCATCTGCTTTTGATTTTGCCTTCTTTTGATTGTTTTTCCCCCCTTTTTTGCCCTCCTCCCTCATTATCTCTCCTCTCCCACATCTCCTCCTCACCCGCTTCCCATCCCGGCCCCGTAACTGGGCTTCTTGTTCCGTCTCTACCTTTCCCTGCCCCAATTCCCGGCTCTTTTTGAGTCACCTCTTTGACTGAACCGACACTTTAGCATCTGAGGCAGGAAGAGGGGGTTTAATTACCCCAGGAATCAAAGAGGGGTTGGGAATTCTCTCGGATCACAGGGAAAACGGGTCAGGAGCAGCGCTGGGGTTGCGTCACTGCCTTATGGGTGCCCTTCACGTTGTCCTAGACCAGACTGGGATGGGTTAAATTCTGCTTTAACTTTTGCTTCCACTTGAATTTTTGATTTCAAATGGAATTTTTCCTTTAATTTTAAGATTTCCTTAAACTTTGCCTCTTCCCTTCAACCTTGATTTGTGCTTGACATCAGTTTTTGCTTCCTCCTTCTTCTTCCCTTTAGCTCATCCTCTCCTAAGTACCATTGTAACAGCATCCTAGATGAGGGTTCTCCCATAATCCCATCTGCCACAGGAGCAAGGAGCTGGAAAACGATGCTAATGATATGATATTCCTCCCCCCCCCCCCCCCCCCCCTTTTCTTGTTCCTCTCTCCCCAC
>NDXB01014244.1:9238-69062 GCA_002631895.1 Agapornis roseicollis
CCCCCGTCATGCCAAAAAAGAGCATGAAGGGCTAAAATGTGACTGAAATATCAATGTGGTTTATAGGATAGCGTGAAAATGGAGTGAAAGTTTTGAATATCACTCAAATATTTGCAGCTGACTACAAAAGAAAAGAACATAAGAGACAGATTTTTGGATTGGAAGTGTAATGTGTAGAAATACATGGCCATCTCAACAAAGTTGAAGAAGAAACTGAGAACGGAGGAAGAGATGGATATATTGGAAACAGAGGAGGAGAAGCTGTCAAAACAAAACCTGAGGCAAGCAATAAAGGCAAAAGAAAATATATGGGGGATTTTTCCTTCTGCAACAACAGACGGAACTGGCTCAGTTTACTGAAAAAGCTGTTTGCTAAAATGGAGATTTGAGTGATACGTAGAACCTTCCAGTCCTAAAGCTGGCAGTGGGCTGCATGGTTTAAAGATGCTCATTCCACTAGTTATTCTGGGACTTTCATGACAAAATGCCTCCACCTTTCAGTGGGAAGCATGTTGACTGGCATCAGGCTCTCCAGAATAGCATCCAACAGCTCCAGAGCTTGTGAAAACCAGTGTTTTACAGAAGTGGGAGATAATAATTGTCCAGAACACAAGCTTTGATTGTTATGTTCTATTAAGGGAAGATAGCCAACAAACAAAGCTATTGCAACATGAGCTATGGGGTAGCTCCATAATGAATTCATGTTAGGGAGGGGACAGACTTAGTTTGAATTCCATTTCACTTTTTTTTTTTTTTTGTGTTGGTTTGTTTTGGTTTTGTTTTTTTGTTTTGGGTTGCTTGTTTTTTTTTTTTTTTTTGTGTTGGTTTGTTTTGGTTTTGTTTTTTTGTTTTGGGTTGCTTGTTTTTTTTTTTTTTTTTGTGTTGGTTTGTTTTGGTTTTGTTTTTTTGTTTTGGGTTGCTTGTTTTTTTTTTTTTTTTTGTGTTGGTTTGTTTTGGTTTTGTTTTTTTGTTTTGGGTTGCTTGTTTTTTTTTTTTTTTTTGTGTTGGTTTGTTTTGGTTTTGTTTTTTTGTTTTGGGTTGCTTGTTTTTTTTTTTTTTTTTTTTTTTTGTGGTTTTGTTTTATTTTTTATAAGGAAATCCCTCTATGGGATATATAGGCTAGCCTGTATATTCCTAGAACTGGTTTTATTAAGAATAGAGAATTTCAGAATAATGCTGTGAGAAATTTTTTTCTAGAAGTCATATCAAAGTGTGAAGTTAAGGTTTCCCATAACTATAATGGGAAACTTACTGAGAACTTTTCAGTAGGTTTAAATATAGTATTTGGTATAAAATAAATAGGAAATTGCTTGAAGAACAACTTGAGTGTTAAATTATTGCTCAATGCTATTTTTACTTCATGGAAAGAGAACGTGGTACAATCATATATGATTGCTTTCTTGAAACTCAGTTGCCAATTTAGATAAATTAGGTGAGATTTCTGCCTGTATAAGTAATTTTACTACTAATGTTCTTTGAAATAATAAATGCTTCCAGTTTTAAAGTTTCACTTTCCTTTTTAGACTCTTATTTTCATTCTATCTTTAGTTAACCGTCTTTTGCACCACCTTTTTATCAGTGTAGTATGTCATATCAGATATGGCTCTTTACCCTTCCTGTCTGTATTGCAAAATTAAGTAGTTAGTTTAAAGGAATTTTATTTTTCCACTGAAACAAGCCCGGTCACTTTCGGGCTTGCAGTTTTCTCAGCTAATGTGTGAAGGTCAGCAAAAAGTTCAGTTATTCATGGATGTGCTGGCAGTCTGACTTCTTTACTAAATAATTACTGGGCCAAAAAGCTGTAATGTTTGGTTTTGTGCTGAAATGTTTATTATACGCACTGAAAAAAAATTATAACACCCCCCAAATATTGTTAGATTAAGGGTTCACACATCAGTTCAAGTTAACTTTCACTCTAGACCTGTTGCAGTTTTTCTTCCATTTGATTTATTTTTGAGAAATTTAAGGGAATTATTTATTGAAGTCAGATTGATTGCACAGGTCAAGAACTTTGATGTTACAGAGGCTTGCACATCATTCTAAAACTGACTTTCATCCCAAGCAAAAGGAGAAGTGGGATGGGGGTGAAAGAGATAATGAAGGAGAGTGCTACAGAACTAGGTAAAATGGAATTAGGAATCATCAAAGAGCCTGTTAAGAACAGAAAGTGGATTAGTCACTGAAAAGCCAGCTCATTTATCAAAAGAGCCTGAGGAGAAAATAATTCAGATGGTAGAACACTAAACCTCCTAGTACTTTAGCTGTCAGGTGCAAACAGAATATGGGCAACTGAGACTACTCCTCACTGGCAATGTGACATGATCCCAATCCTGAAAAAATAGCTGCTCAACTGAATGAGAAAGTTGTGCAAAGGAAAAATAGCTGAGGGTAATGAAGGAATAGAGATAACGACTGGAAACTACAAACATGCAGTCGGGTCAAGGGAGTGGCTATACTCTACCTGGTGCATAAACCTGCAAATTTACCAGCAGTGGGTAGGGCTAATGTGCAAGGCGGGATGAGACTTCTACCAAAACTCTTCAAGAGAGATGACCTGAAGATGGAAGAGATGCAGAAAAGAGCAACTACAATCATAAGGAGGTGGAGATTTTGCTTTCTAGGAAAAAAAAAAAAACAACCCCAACCAAACCAACACAAAAGCTATTATTAACCATTTTGGCTGCAATTAAGCTGGGTTCAGATCTGTATGTGTGAAGCTTATCTGTTATCTCACTTGTCTCTGTCTAAAGCCCTCCAGCAGAAGAATGCTTTAATGTAACATTGACAGAACTGGGAGAGGAAATGAGCTGATTAGTTATGCCATCTCATTTGAAGAGGCAAAGAAGATGATCTAGATGTTTATATTCTGAAGGTTTAACCTAGTGCAACTCCACCAGAATGGTACAGCTGAACAGTGTAAGAAAGTTTCACTTGTTCAGTAAAATGATGTTTGATTGCTGATTTTGTATATTTTTATGAGGCTGAACACCAAGTATGGGGTTAATACAAATATGCAGTTATAGACATTCAGTGATTCATTGCAAACAGAAAATAATGGTCTTCTCTAAGGAGAGTAAGTGGGTTTCAAGAGGGAGCTTGTTAAGGGATTGTATGCTATTGTCACAAGCCACAACATAGGACTAAATTTGATTACTCAATTCCATCATTCCAGGTGACAGAACAATCACAGAATCACCAAATTACTTACAATAATGCATTCAATCAATTTTTTGTTCCCCAGGGCTTGCTTGTACAGTCCATTGCTTATTTCTACATTTATAATGTGTTAATGTTCAGTATGATCTAAATAGGGTCTTTTGAGGTTGTTTCCAGTTGAAAAATATGACAATTGTTTTTTAATCCCTGAGCCTATGTGTTTTATTAAAATAGGTCTACAGTCATCTGCTCAGAGAAGTACTTTGAACAGAGTCTTTAGTCTGCTTCCAGAAAAACCTGCATTTTATTAGAGAATTGACAGATTCTTAAGAATGTTCTTATGCCTTCAGTAAGGTTTTAGATAATGAGATTTTTTTAGTACTTCTTTTGAGACTTCGTAATATAGATATATCTAAATCACAGTAATAGTAAAATAGTTTTCAGTTTAATGTTGATTTGTCTGGATTTTTAATGTAAACATTGCAGTGTAGTTATGAAAATGCCAGTAGTGATCATTTGACACAAATAAATTAAACTGAAAAAAATGATGTGCATTACATCTTATCATTAAGTGTGAGTGATAGGATTTAACTCACAGATTGTTTATAAGCAGAACTTTGGATTTTCAATTACTCTTTTAGGCCTAAGTTTTAGAGAACTTACACCTAACTGTAACATCTTGCAATTTTTTTGAGTATTTTCTTTTTTGCAGTGAGCCAAGGCAGCCTGAAGCTTTGCTGCAAACAGGAGTGGGGGAAACACTGCATGTTTTCTTGTGTCCTATACCTTGGTAACAGGACAAAAATTTTAATTTATATCTACTTTCATACATTCTGTCTGAACTAACTGAAATATCCAAAGGATTGGAGAGGCCAGTATAGCAAACTAGTGAACATATGGAAGTGCTGCTACATCTATACAAATCAGTGTTGCTCTAATGTGCAATTATAGATCAAAATATTTACCTGGTTTCTCATGCAGTTGTTGCAAAGAGAATCAAGAAGAGTGTTTTCTAGAAAGACAGTCAAGCTTATTGGGACCTTAATACAGAGTAATGCTTTCATGGAGATTCAAGTCTATTGAACAAGACATTAGTCACTGTCCAGATGGTGACAGAAGGTTCCATTGCAGGTCCTTGCAGCAGCATCTTCATTTGGATCAGATGAGACTCCCTGAGCCACTGCTCTATCAGCTCTGCCTGTGGCCCTTGGTGACAGCCCAGCATACATATAATCCAGGCTATTGATTATTTTAACTACATACAAAACACATTTTCTAATGACTATTAACACGTGTCTTGCTTATATACAAAGTAATCTGGTTTGCAGCATGACCTATTTAGAGGAGTCTTTGGAGGAAAAGGCCAGATTCTACACCTACAACATTAAAAAACATATTTAAGTATCCAAATTGATCAGACTAAGGAGGGATATCTCTAGAATTATTTCTATCTGTAGAACTGTATGAAGGTCCCACCCAGAGAGGTCTTGTAATGATCTGTCAGATTGTCCCTGTAAGCATCCACCTTTAACTCCCTGGGTCATTTGCATGTCTGAGGCAGCTGAACTGACCTAAGATAACAGACTAACTTGAAACTAGGTTATTGCTTGAAGCTTCAGTGGTGATGGGCCTGATCACAGACCAGGTAAGGGTGTCAGCCCGCAGTCATGGTCAGTATCAGTGAGACCCGTGGCCAGGCAGAAGAATCACTGCAGTACACCTGGAGACCATCATTCCTACAAGGTTGCTGAGGCAGGAACTGACTGATGGCCCTGGCATGTGCTGAAATCAGACACCTGGGCCTGTGATCAGAGGTCATAGGTTGGACATCTGAGGTGAGGCTGATCAGGGTAAGTAAGGTCTATCAGTGCCCTCATGGCCCTCACATAGAGGTACTGCAGACCCCTTTGACTAGACATCTGTCATATGACTGCTTAGGCTTGAGGAGCGCTGGAGCAACACTGAGGACTACAGCACAGTAATCCACATCAGGATCTTGTGCTACAGTTGATGATGACAGCTCTCATCCGTGTGATTTATGGTCTCATTTTATATGGTGCTGGCTTTGTCATGGTTCTATCCTTAGCCTCCTTGCAATGAAAGCAAAAATATAATATATAAAAGTTTAATTCAGGACTTCAGGTTGACAGTGATGGCTTCTTTTGTTTGTTACATGATATTTGGTTGTGCTTAAACCCTTACCATTTTTTGACTGTGTTGCTTATCGTTGCTCTGATTATACAACTGTCTTCATGCTTATTGTGGATGTCATAATGTCCTATTAGAGCTCTGGTTAGCCAGCAGATTTATCTTGCCACCAGCTGTGGGAAAACACTTTCAGAAAAGTGAACCCCCAGTGGAAGTTATTCAGACTTTAATAAGCAGGATGTTTTATGATCTTTGCTTATAAAAATGAAACTGGAAGGGAGCACTCTCTTGCCAGAATGTATTCTTCTCTGTATTGCCAGAAATTACAGGCTACGCATAAACTGTTGTAATTCCAAGCATATTCTGTCAGAATATGAATATGTATTATTCCGTTAAGTGTTACAGTATGACCATATAAATAGTAATAATACTCTGTGCTGAGATGGGAAATCCCATCGTGTATAATAACACCACCAACAGAACAGAATATTAACGCGTCCTCTTAAAGATTCAGTTAAAAGTAGCTAGTGACCTCCCTGCTCAGCAGCTCTCTTCAGGCAAAAGACCTAAACTGTTTCAGATTCTCTACCTCTCCTCTCCAGCCCCTTAATTCCTGGAGGAACAGTATATATTAAGAGCTAACTGCCTACATCTTGTGGGCTTACAAAATTATCATTTCAATCTTTTTCTTCATGACGAAGATATTTGAAAGCATTCTTTGACTTATATATAGAAATAGCCTGAACAGTTAATACTTCTTTTAAAATGCAGTTCTGAATTGATAGCCTAAACCTAATGCTAATGTAAAATTTAGCCTGGCTGTTGGAAACCATATCCAGCTAACAAATTAGAAGACTAATGTTTGAAATAGAAATACATTTCTGACTTGGCTTTTCCAATGCTGAGAGAAACAGATTTAAAACAATTCTAATGTATGTGCTAGGGTCATATTCCCAGATTCTTTCTGAGCAGATTTTGATGGATCTTGCTGTTGGAGCAGAGCAATTTTGCCACACTGTCTCAGAGGTCACTGAACTGGGATATTGGAGAATAGAGGTTTCTAATGGGCTCTCCAGTTAGCCTAGTAGAGATGCTTTGCTATCTTAAATCTTTCTTTACTCTCATTCTATAAAATGTATATTATCTATCCTGGAAAGAAGTTTAAGCCTGCCATCAGTATTTTTCAGTAATATATATTTATCATTCGTATTTGGATGAATGATGACCTGTTATTATCTGGAATAGTTTTTATGATGTTTTTCTTGCACCAATATTTTCATCATATGGTACCTTACACACATCTTGTACACTACATATTTAGACTAGGGCAGTTCCTTCTTAGTTCTTTATGGTGTTTTCTAGTGGGTACCATGTATTAACTAGTAATTGAGAAGGTGTTTAATGCAGTGGATGTAGATAGGTGCAATTATGGTGAGGCTATGCAAACCAAGTTAGATGGCGGTTGGGATCATCACAACTTGTCAATAGTGGATGAATAAGAGCAACGGTATTTGTAGGTAATGTGGTGTACATGTTTTCACATGGGAATTTTGAGTGTTCTGTATCCATAACACTCTAGTGTTAGCCTAATATTTTATTCATCAATTTTTTTCCCCTCCATCCATTAGCTTAACAGTTATAAAGAGAACTGAATTAAATGTAAAACTAGCATTTGGCTATCATTTTGATCAATGTTTATAGTACAACAATACAGTGAGTATTTACTGAAAGACTCATCTGGTAACACTTGTTGACTGGATGTTTTCGATAGAGCTTGCTTTGGTTGCATTAATTTTTCAACTTATCCTTTTCTTAGTGATTTTATTTCAATAATCTATATGGTTTGTTGTGATGCACTAAGCTATATAGAGTTTTATGGTCATGTGTGAATGCTGAACCTTTTTAGATAGTTTAGTTTTCAGTTAGGAGGAGCTGCATACTGAGCAGCAGGATGTAAGACCTTCATCCTAGAGGACAACTGGGATGTGCATTACAAAAGGTAGTAAACAGATACATTTTCTTATTGCTATGCTTGAACATGAAAATGAGAGCTGAAAGAGTCTAACTATTTAGAAAACCATCATAGTGTTAGGGTTTAAGTCCAAGAGTGGAGCTAACCTAAAGCTAGAATTTATTTCTATTTTTGCAGTTTCTGTTCAGGTGCAGAAATCCTCAGTATTTAGGCTTGTGTGTTTTTTCTTCTTTTCATTTTTATTTTTTTTTTTAATTGCTGATATATATCATGTTGTTCTAGGATTAAATGTAAAGAAACTTGCATTCCCACCCACAATTTGCTACCAAGTAACCACACATAAGAAAATATAACAGGTTGGAGAATCTAATTTAGAATAAGTTGATACGCATTGTCAAACATTTTCAGAATCACATCTAATTTAATATGCTTCCACATGGTGTCTCTGCAAACTTCATTCAGGTGTTGTATTACATCTTTGCTGTAGCATACAGTGTTAAATACAACTTGTAATCAAAATTAGACTGGTAGTTTCCTCAACATTCCATTTTCCTAGGGACATTTCTGAGTTGGAAAGAGCGAAATGGAACTGTGGAGAGGTTGATACATTGTTTCAGCTCTTGTGCAGCAGAGGAGGTTGCTTTGTGGGTGGAAGTGTTACAGTCAGAAACTTGGTTATTTTCTTTAGAAATCCTTTCCAGGTCATAGAATCAGAGAACAGTTTGGGTTGGAAAGTACCTTAAGATCATCTAGTTCCGACCCCCCTGCCATAAGCAAGGACACCTCACACTAAACCATGCCACCCAAGGCTTCATCCAGTCTGGCCTTGAACAGAGATAGAGCAGAGATGCTCCAGTCCCCTGACCATGCTTGTGGCCCTCCTCTGCACTTGTTTCAACAGCTCAGTGTCCTTTTTATGTTGAGGACACCAGAACTGCGCACAATACTCCAGGTGAGGTCTCACAAGAGCAGAGTAGAAGGGCAGGATCACCTCCTTCGACCTTCTGGTCACACTCCTTTTTGATGCAGCCCAGGATATGGTTGGCTTTCTGGGCTGCAAGTGCACACTGAAGCCAGCTCATGTTCATTTTTCCATTGACCACCACCCTCAAGTCCTTCTCTGCAGGGCTGCTCTGAATCTCCTCTCTGCTCAACCTGTAGCTGTGCCTGGGATTGCTCTGACCCAGGTGTAGGACCTTGCACTTGTCATGGTTAAACTTCATGAGGTTGGCATCGACCCACCTCACAAGCGTGTCAGGGTCCTCTGGATGGCATCCCTTCTCATCTAACTTGCAATTATGGATCAAAATTTTTACCTGGTTTCTCATGCAGTTGATGCAAAGGCAGTCATAAAGAGTGATTTCTTAGAAAGACATTAGTCACTGTCCAGATGGTGACAGAAGGTTCCATTGCAGGTCCTTGCAGCAGCATCTTCATCTGGATCAGATGAGACTTCTCAAGCCACTGCTCTATCAGCTCTGGTTATGAGATTTGGTGACAGCCCAGAACATGTATAATTCATTGCAATTGATTATCTTAACTACATACAAACCACAATTTCTAATAACTTTGAAAGTGTCTTGCTTACGTACAATATAATCTGTCTTGCAGCATGACTAGAGGAGTTTTTGGAGTAAAAGGCCAGATTCTCCACCTAGGATGTTAATCAACGTATTTAAGTATTCAAATTGATCAGGCTCGGCACAGCAGGAGCTGCCTGAGGGATATCTCTAGAACTATCCAAGATGAGACTGATCATACTCATGGTCCTGACATAGAAGTACTGCAGACCCCTCAGACTAGACATCTATCATATGACTGCCTGGCCTTGAGGAGTGCTGGAGCAACACTGAGAGCTAAGCAGAGTAATCCACATGAGAGTCTTGTGTTTCAGTTAATGATTTAGCACTTAGCAGTTGCTTTAAATAGAAACTTCATAATGAAAGTTATTAACAAAGGGAGCTCCTGTTCATATGCAGAGCAGAGACATGGGAAGAGAAAAGAGGAAAGGGGTACTGGAGTTTTTCTTCTTTGCATAAGGCTGAAACTGAGAATAATGGAATTGCCCTAAAATAGAAAATGACTAGGTAAGGAGGAAGCAAATTGACTGAAAAAGAAATGGCTTAATTTATAAAAATAGAGAGATAGCACTCTGGAAAGGAAAAGAATATGAACAACAGACATTATGGAGGACCTCCTAGTGTAGGCTTAAATGATAGGTTTAAACTAACAATAGTGTTTGTGTCTTTAAACTAGCACAGTAGGGTAGAGCAAACTGTTCTACCCTGCTAAGTCATGGAAAGAAAAGAATGTTTGTCTGATGGGGGAAGGAACATCACAGGACTGATAACAACTAAGAAGACAGTAAATAAGACCAAGGATGCTAGCCTTTAAGAGAGCAGATTGATACCCAGTGTGGAACAGAACAGAAGCAAGGACATACCAACTGCTAAGTCAGCACTAGGACCTTGCAAGCATGCACAAGCACTGAGGTCATTCAGCAAACACAGTGAGGAAGACTCTCGGCTACCACCAGGGACCCCCACTCAGCGAGAAATCGCATGTGTGATTAGAACGCAAATATTATAATTAGTTGCTGGGAATCTTATAAATATGTAAATAATTTCCTGAAAAAGCTGTGAATACGCATGAGTATGCTAACTATATAGCTGCTGCCACGAAGTAACTGGTGTGTTCACCTTTGTGAAATGATTCGTGTATGCACTCAGAGCTACAGTCAAGAATGCCTGCTTTCTAAAACTCCAGATTGAGTCTTAGAGAGTTCTCTGACTGACTTTTACGGTAACATGAGGATTTGGAAAAGTGGGTGTGTTATTTGCACTTTGCTTAGAGTTTTCTTCTAGGTACAACAATAAAACTGGGGAGAAATTTGTGTGGAAACATTCAGTTAGATTTTTGTTTTATTTAATTCATGATAGCTACATCTGAATTAGTATCACTATTGAACGGTGGAAAAATAAGTACATCTGGGATTAGGCATCATTTAATGAAACTTAGACATATAATTTAGGACAAAAGAAGCTGCACCCTGATTGCACATTTTTTTCTGTTGGTTTTCAAGGGAGACAGTCTTTTAGTTCTGAGTCTGTCTCCTTTAGCAATTGTACAACCCAGAAGAGTGTATTGTAAACCTAGAGTAAGGATGGGGGTGAAAACCTGTAATTAAACTACTGACCGATATGGAGGGAGAGAGAGTACCAAGGCAGGAAGATGGAAGAGCTAGCTGTTGGTGGGCTAAAGAAGTCACGGTTGCAAAGGGTTATATCCATCAAGGAACAACACAAGGTGATTGTGCCCTGAAAATGTATCAAAGAAGCCTACCAAAGAGAGTGTACTTCAACTTATCCATGCCTAACCAATGAAAATGTAAGACTAGATGCATTTCTGTTCTCAAGTTTGCATTTGAAGACTGCTTGTGTGTGTATGTGAGTGCCTGTGTCTTTACTTATAGGGGAGAAATCTGCCAGGCACATGACTATTCAAAACAGATTATTTCACACGTCTTCTGAAGAATTAGTGCCCTCCATATTGGAAGTGGAATATTGGCTATACCTAGGACGAGTGTCAGAAATACCTTGGTTGTGCAAATCAAGGAT
The DNA here is from genome assembly GCA_002631895.1 of Agapornis roseicollis. Lineage (NCBI taxonomy): Eukaryota > Metazoa > Chordata > Aves > Psittaciformes > Psittacidae > Agapornis > Agapornis roseicollis. Next base: position 20,132 of record NDXB01014244.1, read on the forward strand.
TTCCTCAGATCATTTTGTGGCTCTTCTTCAGTTCTGTTACCTTGACCCCTTCCTGCAGAAGCCAAGACCAAGGGGCTGAGAATTGATTTGTGCTTGATTCTTGCCTCAATATGGAGTCAGAAGAAAAGGACCTGTATGTACACTTGGATGTGGGAGTTCAGTGGTGCTTGGCCTACCAGTGTCGGCTTAGTCATAGTGACTAAGGTTGACTGGGTGGGTCAGGAATACCATCACAGGCATGAAATGTGCTTATATAACTTAATATAGGTTAAGGTAAAGTCCAAATTTTTTTCTGTTGGTTTTATTTCTCAGGCCCAAATATCAAATCTGCTGTAAGACTTCAGCCAAACAGTATACTTACTGTAACTTAGGTTGGATTAAAAGATGTTGCATAAAATGGTGTTTTCTCTTGAAAAAACAAGAGAAATGTGTTTTTCTCTTGCATTTCTCAGCCTTCCAATACCAGTTTGAAAGACTGCAGGCTTTGCAAATACAGTGTGGTACAAATGGTTTCCCAAAGTGGTTACAGTAGATTCATCACCCTCCGCAAAGCAAGCTTGACGTTCCACAGAGTCTGCACCAAGGTCAGGGCCATTATTTAACAAGTCTTACTGAGCCAGATAAGAGTCTTATCAAAGCAAAATCTAAATAGATAATTCAGAATCCAGCTGAATGGGAAAAGGCCCAGGTCTTTACTGAAGACAGGATATAAATGCATCAAAAGGATGTTGATTTTATTTTTTTTTATTATGTAATGCTTCTCATTTTACTAGTGCTCTGCAGGTGTTTCCAGGTCATAAGCGGGCATATAAATGCCCCAGAGGCTCAAAATTACCTTTAATAAACTTCTACAAGTAATTGAAATAAATTTTGGACTGTTTAAACAGCATGAAATAAAAGTATCCGCATTTATTTTAAATAGGGATGACACTGTTCAGCTGTTTCTCCGGTGAAAATAAGTGGGGTAAACACACAACTGTGTCTTTCTTCAAAAAATTCAAGTCCTCATCCAATGGTACTAATATTTTTTCTCCTTTTTATTTGTTCTCCTGCTTTCCTCTCTTGACTCTTTGTTTTGCCAAATTTACCTTTCTGCCTATTCTTATTACCTCTGAAGTAATCTGAAGCCCATCTTGCTAGTTCCTGAACTAACAGGCTGGCATTGTTCCAGCTGTGCAGTTAATGGTGTGTTTTCCATGAAGGTTCCTGAAGCAGTGCTTACCTGGTTGTGTAGTGGGTAGCCAGAGGATTTGTAAATCATGCTAGACCTCCACCTATTGACCTGGCACTCTACTGTTGGCAGAGTCCCCTTACAGGTACTGACAGAATTCTTATTCGGGCTGGCAATAAGTATAGTCAGAAAATCTCACACTGTAGTGGATGGTGTTGTTAACTTTGGAAGACCATCCACATACCAATAGCTCTGGATTTTCTCCCCGTGGTAGGAAGTCGGTTTTTGTAGTAGAATACATAATAGATGAAATAAAACTCTGTTAAACCTTAAAACTATGACTAGACTTGCATTATATATGGCTACATGAATTTAAAGAAACCATGTGGCAAGTACTGCTCCTTTTGCTGGCTCTTACTGGATATCTCACTCATGTAATGAACTCTCACTGAGTCATTAGACCAGTGGCCTTATCAGGTGACAATGATGACTGTGTTAAACTAATAGACAAAGAAATGTTTTGCACCTTGTCAAGTCTGGATACAGCCCTAGCAAGATCTCAACATTATAATAAGGAAACCACCAAAGCACGGTGCTCCTGCAAGCCACTCTTCCCTTCTCTTCCGTTTAATTGGAAAGATCATAGTGGAGTAATAGTCTACTGTGGTGAAGTGTGAGGTCTGGGTGACAGACGACTGGGGCCACAGAGAATGTTGATATGTACTACTTGGTCTAGCAGAGAGCACATACTCATAAGATAAAACTCATAAGGTTTATTACATATACATGGTCCGCAAATTTCCAGAGGGGAGGGTAGCAGAGCATTAAGCATTCATTGTACATGTGCTATAGTTAGCTAATTCTTACTGTGTTGCAGGAGATTACATGTGGACTTTATTTAGCAATAGAAAGAGACATTTTGTACACTGCTGTGTTTAATACTCCAAGGTCTGAACTGAAGATTGACAAAAAAGTTTATTTCTGTCAAATAGCATAATGGTCTTATAGATTGTGAGGATTTTTCAGACCAACAAAGCTAAGATTTGCAGGGAGGATTCTTTCTGCCCTCTGCCCCTTCTCACTGGGGAAACTGGTGGTTGCACTAACTCTTCCAAAGAAACAGAGCTTACTGATTGAAAACAAGCTAGGAAAAGTAGGTATATATATGTAATTGCAGCTTTTTGGAAGAAAAATATTAGAAAAAAAGCTAACATGCTTTCTTCATATTCACAATACTTGCAGTTGATTATTTGAGGTGGTGCTCAAAAATAAATACAAACCCAGAGATTTCCAAGGGTCATCTGAAAGCTTGAGTTCAGTGCAATCAGAAAAAACATCAACATTAAGCTCCTTCAAGTAACTTCTTGAGTGTTCCCCTTAAGTTGAGAGTCCTGGAAGAATAAATCTATCAATGTGAAATTGAGTAGCTTTCAGTGCAGATGTGTGCATAAATATTTAAAGGCAAAATGGGTCAAATAAATAATAAAAAGTTTCTAGAATGGATGTATGTGCCTAAAGCAAGACAGTTGTAACAGTAAAGGTTATTAGACACCTTTAACAAAGGTATTTAACATTAGATACCATTAACAAACCACCTGGATAATTTCTTTAAGCAAGTGAGGTAAAGGATAAAACCAGGAGCTACAAGAATAGCTCAACCTGCACTATGGAGACATGAAGGACCCAGGAGGATGAGCTGAGGATAGGGCTGTGCTGGTGTCATGACTTCTGCCTTATAGCCACCATGTCTCCAGAATCAGAAGTGTGATGGAAGTACACAGGTCTGACATTGCTCTAGTAAATGGCCATTTAACCTAGGGAAAAGAATGAAGGGGCTGTGAAGAGTGGGAGAACAGATATTCCAGCACTACAGATCTAGGTGAATACATAAGTTTGCAAATCCTGTTTAAATAGTTATTAGAAATTCAGACTTTATAGCCCACATGAGCATTGTGTCTTACATCCAAAAGGCATTGGTCAGCTGCTCATAATTATGCTTATGGTCCTGGATGTTGCTTGTTATACTCTTAAGACTCTCTTAACATTTGAATTCTAACTTTTGTCATTGTTTGATTGGCTCTGGGTAACTGCTACTGGTGTTAATTTATGTTAACATCTCTCCATGGTTTAATTACCTCGGAGACCTGAAGGCTTTCCTGTTAGCATAGAAGAGGAGGCCAATTGGATGGCATGTCTCATCAGATCCAAGCCATTTATAAACCTTCTAGATGTCTGATCTAAACTAATCATGTAGATTCTTTGTAGAGCCAATTGAGAAGATTAATTTCTTTCAGGTACCCATTTTATATACCTGTCTGAAGTATCTGCAAAGAACAATTTATGCTAACCTATCTCTTTTTTTGTTGACTAAGAGGCACATAAGTGCTAAAATTCTCAGGCAGCTGAAAGAAATTCACCCTTGGCTACTAGTGTTGCTGCAAAATGCTGTGGAAGTAAGAGAGAATTATTTTTGCAAGTAGAACTTGCAGCTACAAGCAATCACTTAGTATTCTCAGTAATCTCTTTGAAAAAAGCTTCTTTCATTCTGAAAAGATGGCCTAAATGTTTTAAGGCATAAAATATGAAAAGCTTTGGATGCTTTTTAAAGTTAAAAGATACTTCAGGTTAGCATGATACTAAATATGTTGCCATCTCTAAATCTTGTCTAGTAAGCATATTAACTTAAGTAGACTTGTTCTTGTAAGCCAGAAGAAATGACGGTTTGAGATGAAAAATAATACCTTTGTGTTTGAATTAATGAGTAATTATAAGATAACAGATTGGAATGTGCGTAATCTTAAACATTTAGAAATACTATAAGAGACTATTAATGGAAACATGAATAATGAAGTTACCTAATTGAAATCAAGAGCAAACACTATGGCTATATAGGTCAGTGAAAAACTATAAATCTAAAGGAGCTAGATTGAAAACACAATGACAAATTCAAGCTGAATTTCTGAAACTCCAAGGGAGACCATGTGAAATACGGGTAATGTTTCTTTCTTAAAATAGACTGTTCTATTAACAGAAGCCTAAAGTGGTGCTTCCACACTGAAATGCTTTGGCTTGACATCAAGTATAATTTGCTTTCTGACATTTAGAAATATATCTTAAAATGATGGTAATGTTTAGACTTAGGATGCGTTAGAAATTCTTTTCACTAGGATGCTTCTGATGTATTTTTGCACTTGTTACCTAGGAATCCAGAGAATAGAGTATTATGAATAATAAGCAAGGTTTTACACTGTCTGCATTGTTTTCTTTCTACCAAGGATGTAAAAATGTATCATGAGACAGCAGACTCCTACAGAACACATTTAATTAATTAGTTTGTAAAACTATCTACTACTGTTATATTCAGATTAATATAAGTATGTACCCAAAAGCATAAACACAGCTGTGTCTGGGTCTTTCTAAAAGAGTACCTAAGAATTTGGCAGTGCAAATGATGGATGGTTTCCTCCACAAACAGAAGTGTACTTTCACACTTTTTCCTGTTTCATTGATCTCTTCTAGAAGGCTCTTGAAGTTATTAGGTTCAGCTCTGGCAACTCTGTTTCTGTTACAGTGCTGCTAACTACAGAAGCATTTTATTTTACTACGTAACTTTGAGCTCCTGATCTTTGAGTGGCATACACTGCTTCTGCATTTATCCCATTACTACCTGTAATGAGGATATTTGTGCATCTGTAATGTCTTTCTTTTGCCACAAAGAGAAATACTCATTTTTTTTTTTCGGGAACATTGTGAACCAGTGTTCCAGTTGTGTGTTTTTTGATCTTGGTGACTTCTGATGTGTCCAACCAAAGCTTTTGCATGGTGAGTGTACTGCTATCCATCAAAGACATGGTTTAGTGAATACAGCTTTCAGGATGTTATGCCATGACTGTTGTTTTGCAGGTCAAATGTTTAGATAATGTAATTTTTTTATCACTGGAGGCTTGGTTAAATAAAATAAATAGTTGGTTTTTGTGGCTTAACAATCAACCATGAGATCAGACATACTGAAAGTGTGGTGTTGAGACTGGAGATAAATTGAAGAATACAAGTGGTGTAGCTTGTTTGATTTTACTTTCTGCTTGATATGACAGTCATTTTCTGGGGATACCGAACAAGAAAAAAAAAAAGCTTACATGCCAGAGAAGACTTGCCTTCTTGAAGTTTGATGCAAATTTACAGATGTTTTAGAGAACATACTGAAAACTCTGGGCCATACCGTTTTTTGGTCCTGCACAGTAGATCAAAGTCTGAGTGATGGCACAGATTCTTTCCCACAGTGTCCACCATTTCTTATGTTGTCACTATTTTGTCTATTTTATGTCTAAATACTTTATAAATACTTTATAACTTTTATCCTCCAGGAATCATAGAATAGTTAGGGTTGGAAAGGACCTTAATATGTAGCATCAGAGAATTAGGATGATGAGAGGAAATCTTGGCAAATGGGGGCCTTGCACAGACTTACTACTACGATGCTGAGGGTAGTAGGCGACACTAGGAAGCCTGCTTCTTTCAGTAGTAGTATTGTTCTGTGCTTGTCAGGAACATTCCTCCTTTGGTGATAGGTGCCTTTACATGTCTACTGGGCAAGCCAGGTCACTTTTAGCTAGATGCTATAAAAAGTAAAATTTTTACTGCTAGCATAAAGAAAAGGAAGTGTTAAAAGCAACTTCTAGACTGTTTGCTATATAATTAGTACCAGTTATGAACAGTAAAGAGAACATAATTCAGGATTGTACTTCATACTGCCTTGTTAGTGTGTTTTCCAGAAATTTTCAGACTGTCAAAAATCTCTAACAGAGAGGATTAAGATTAAATTAAGGCTGTTTTCCATTAGTAAAAATGGACTTTGAATGTGACTGTAATACTGTGTGTGTATATCTACAACATGGTTATTTACATGCTGTGTGAAGGCACTGTTATGTGCCATGTTCAAAGCACTATAATGGGAAATACCAATTACAGTACATATTAGATAAACCCAGTTTAATTTTGACTGAGGTCTTAATTTCCATGTTAGCAAGAGTCTGTTTTTCTCTTATGTTCTTTGTCTACCAAGACTTCTTACCCTTACAGGACACTGACTGTTACTAGTTTGCTTCCTATTTTTCTTTTCAGAGAGTCTAAATCTTGTTAGATCTGGGACTATTATATCCTGTATTTTCTCTACTTTCTGACTAAAGTGCCACCTGTGAAAAAGACTGTCTGAAAATATAGCCTGTGGACTTTTCTATTGACTGCAAGGGTAAAACTGAATTATCTCACTCTTGCTTTGCCAGCTCCATTTTTCACTTTTGTCTTTCATCTTTAATCTTAATATTTTGTTTTCTCTGGTTTGAGTTTCCTCAATTTGAAATTGTCTCATTAGGAGGCAGGTCATAGGCTAATAAGGCATTCTCTCATGCTTATTTCCATCTATTAAACATTCATTTGGATTTAAATGATGAAGAATAGATCCCTTAGAAAGCATCCGTACATGCAGGCAGTTGTCAATCACTTATCATTCCATTTAACTCTCCCCAAAACTTCCTGTGATAATCATAAAACCTTAGATAAATTGACAGTAAGAAAGTGATAGACACAAACCTCATTTTGCAAAGCTGCTTATGCTGAAAAGGAACACCTGTTAGCTATTTTCAGGACTTATATTCACTTTATTTGTAGGACTGCTAGCAAGTGTCTGCAGTGTCCAGGAAAGCTGACATGGTTCTGAGAGATTTAGCTCCTGAGGAGGCTGCAGGAAGATGTATTCTGAAAGCTTCATTGATTGTTTAAAACAGTGTTGTTTTAAAAGACTGAGACAAATAGCTCTGGTTTCTTTGCTTCTTAAAAAAAAAAATTAATATGCACAAGCACACAAGATTTTAATTAAATACTGACCTATTACTTGAACTGTTTTCTTGTTTGAATTTGAAATCAAGACATTGAAAAGGATTTCACCTCCAAAGTGAAATTCTGTATATTAGAACATTAAATGTAAATGTGTAATATAATACATAGAGCTATTTTCAAAGTATTTGTTTCCCAGACACTGTTGTTTTCTTTGGTTCATAACGTTTCTTGGAAATGCATTTATTAGATTAGGATTGGACCAATTCCTAGAGGAATATCAACTTTTCTTTCACATATTGTTCTTTCACATTGCATTTTGAGTGTACAACTCTTGATTTTGTCTACAAGATGCATATGATAGTGAGAATATGAGCCTGATCATATACTCTGAAGTCTGGAAGGACTCAAGGCCCTCACTTTCCTGACTGTAGCCCCACAGGGCTTAATAGCAATTTACTGATGGAATATTAGCAGTGAATCAATATCTTCTGGGGGAAAAAGAGGGAAAGGATGGGGAATAACAATGCACCCAAGTACAGCTGTACTAGGATTATATTTCTTGCTGGGGCCCTAAGAGCAGTTATTGATCAGTTTCAGACTTTAAACTCTCGGAGACGGGTTAAAATATCAGCCAATGGCCTATAGCTAAATGAAGCAATGTTGCTAGGGACAATTCCCATGAAGAATTTACAGTTTTATCAAAAACTTGCTATGTTTTTTATTTTCCCAATGAAAAAAAGAAATTCTGATAGAAATGTGATGTACAAAAATATTGTCACTGGAAAAATAATGTCTAATAGCTTTGAAGAAGGGAAAATATCAGACTTTATTGGATTTTTTTATATTGTTGCCTTTACTGAATGAAACTCAGTTTTCATACTTGATAGAATGGTATTGCAGCTTCAGATTAACTCTTCAAATGTTAATGAACTCTAAGTGACTCTGCATTAGGCGTTTACTTAACAGGTTCCTGCTTTAACCAGAAATTTCAGAATACCTTTTTTAATTTTTTTTTTTTTTACATTCAGTTTAAATAATGAGGAATAATAAGTAAGAGCAGTTCCAAGCCAAGCCATCTGACAATACTTTAGCATGTTTTATAAGGCACATTTACTAGTATTTTTATGTAATTAGTAGTATAGTGCTTAAGAAAGTTTGAATGTTGAATGTCACAGAGAAACCACTGGAGAATAAGTAATTAATCCATAAAGGTTTGCCTGCTATAAATGACATTATACAGAGGATTAAGCCTCATCTTTTCATAGCCTGGCAGCTATTTCTATTGGCTTACAGCTCTGCTTTACCATCATGGTACATTTGGGGTAAGTGTCCATACAATCTACCTGGCTCAGGCACTCATGTACATACAGCCCTCTTGCTGAAGCTTTACCATCATGGTGCATTTGGGGTAAGTGTCCATACAGCCTACCTGGCTCAGGCACTCATGTACATACAGCCCTCTTGCTGGAGCTACATGTCAGTATAGAGCTAGGAGAAGAAAATTTGTCAGCTAGCAGCACATTTTTTTTTGTAGAAGCTGGGGATTTTGGTTAAGAGATCATCCAACCGTGTGATGACTTCTGGGAGGAGGTTCTGCCCAATTTATTCAGTGTAGTTAAAGATGTGAAACTGATGAATTTTTTTAATGTTCTGTATTCATCCACCATCCAACACTGAATTTGTCACATACCATCTACCCTCTCTGAAAGAAGACAGAGAACTTGTCAGAGAAGCTAATTCTTAACAACTTCACTCTATAAAGGCAATGAGGGTGTCTGAACTGGGACACCATCTGTTCAGCTGAGGTGGTTTCTAAGTCAAGCTGTGACTGTGTACTGTAAAGACCTGGTCAGTGTGAGTTATGACTCCCACTGATCCTATGGGGATGGGTTTCCTTTTGAAAGATACCAGGATTTAGGCAAAAGACTATTATTTGCTTGAGTCCTGCCCTACTGTGAGTGCCAGTAGATATGCCTGCAAATCTATATGCCCAGGTCCAGAAGCTTGAAAACATTCCCAGTCACCCAGATTTGTATTTCGCTTGAATTTGTTATCAGGCAACCAGTAGGTTCTCTCTACCAAGACCCAAGCCAAAGAGGAACAGTCGTGAGGAGGTTGCACACTTCATTTTTGGGAGTTTTGACTATGCTAACAGTCACTGTTACAGGAAATTGAGTGACAGTTTGGCTGAAGTGAACAATAAGGAAGAGTCAAGGCAGACTCCTTGTTCCAGAAAAGAAGCCATTAGCAGGAAAGAGACCAAAGAAGGAGATCTTGACTGATAGAAACATGTCTACTACATCTTAATATGTTCCAAAAGAACATGAGAGAAACTGAAACAAGGAATGACACACACATTCTGCTCTTTTGCCTAAATTGAAGCCATTCTTGTGCTGGTTGTAGTACAGAGTGATTAGTTTCACATTTCTGGCAAAGATTTTTAACTGTGTGTGCCAAGTATATGAAAGGCTGTGTTTCATTGTGTTTGCCTGCAAATGTAAAGAGGGAAATGTGGCGGCACCGCAAAAAAAATCACGTTATTTTTTTAGGATTTCCCATTCATTTTACAGAACATTCACTGCAGTCTGTAAAAATGCCTCTCACTTTCTCCCCTTCCTCCTTTCGGTCCTTATCCTAAACTTCTTGACAGGTTTGGAGGCCCACCTCAGCAAAACAGTTATAAAACACTCTAGAGCTTTGGTGAAAAATCACATCTTCAAATGCCAGTGGTACCCCAGGATGCTCATCAGCACAAGTCTCCATATAAAAAATGGTAGTTTTTTGTGTTGTTGTTTTTTTTTAGTTGTTTTGGGGTTGTATTTTTTTGGCCCTTTTAAAGGCTAGTTGCTAGGTATTTCCCATACTCAGTACAGATTTGGTGTAGGCTAAGTGTTGTCCTGGGTCCAGCTGTAACAGTTCTTTTTCTCCTCAATAGCTGGTGCAGTGCTGTGTTTTTGACTTTAGCCTGAGAACAATGCTGATAACACACCTGATGTTTTTAGTTGTTGCTAAGTAGTGCTTGCCCCAATCAAGGACTTTTCAGTCCCTTGTGCACTGCCAGTGAGGAGGGGCATGGGAAGCTGGGACGGAGCAGAGAAAGGGCACCTGATCCAGACTAAACAAAGGTGTGTTCCATACCACAGCACATCATGCCCAGTATAGAAACTGGAGAGATTTACCCAAAAGGCAAGATTACTGCTCAGGCTGGGCTGGATATTGGTCAGCAGGTGGTGAGCAATTCCATTGTGCATCACTTATGCTTACTGGTTTGTTTTTTTCACTTTCGCCTTTTAGTTTTATATTCTCTCCCTTCGTTATTTCCCCTATCATCATTATTAATGGTTGAGAAACTTTTTTGTAGATGTTTTTCTCTGTTTAAATCTTCTGCTCTGCCTCTTCCTTTGTGAAAGCATATTCTCTTCTTTCTGTAGATAACAGAAATTGGGATAGCATTATATAGTAACTAAACTAATCCAAATGGTTTCCAAATACCGTTTTCAGTGACAATAGCTTTTTCATTAAATTAGAGATATTAGTTACTTTTGGCCTTTGATCTGACAACAATCTGCAGTACAAAATCCAATGTAATTGTTAGTATTTGTGACAATAAAGTCTTTCTGTGTTTGGGATATGACCTTCACATTTTTCTAACCTTCAGATTCTAAATAGCTGAAAAGAATCTCAAAGAAAGAGTTGAAAATTATTTACAAAAACATCCATTTAGCTGTAAAAATGGTTTCTCTAGCATAAGACATATATAAAGAACCTTGGGGTTTTTTTTCCACAGATTAGAAAATGTTGACCACTTTGTTCATTTGGTAAAACAAAAGAAAACTGACCAAACTCCACACGCTTCAGCCCATTTCTGATTGAGTATTTAAATAATATTCTTAGCAAAGATTTTGTCCTATTATTTCAATTCAGTGCCTCCTTTTCCTAATCAGTGCATCTATCTAAAAGAATTCTCTGGATTTCTTTTTCTTGCCTCAAGTTCACATAAAATAAAAAAAAATAATGTATTTCCAGTGTGGTGGAGAGGGGCAGTGCTTCTTTTTTGCTCCCTGTGTGAGAAGATCTACTAGTGTCACTAGTGTTTAATGGAGGTCAACTTACCAGCAGATTTGGCTAACTTCCATTCTTCATTGCTGTAGTTTTAAGTCCTGTTTGGTTCATCAAAAAAAACTAGACTCTGAGTATCCGTGGCAAATGTTGGGAGCAAGAAAATTACATTGCCAGATAGAAAACTATAATAAGGAAGAAGAAATCAGATTTGAAATAGAGTTGGGCTTGAAGCTCAAAATACAAAGCTAGGATTTAAAACTATAGAAGCTATGAAAACCATTCAGCCTGTTTATTGAGAAAGCTAAGAAAGTCCCTCTGTAGTTTGCAGATTTTCCTGCATAATACATTTAATTGTATTTTGATAAATGCTGACTTTTTACACTCACTAGTTAAAAAGATTTCTTTTAAACCTCAGCTCACTGGGTGTAAGTGTAGCTTTGGAACATTTGCATTTAATATTAGTAGGTGATGTATCCAGCAATATCAATGATAGCTTAAACTGAAGGAAAACAGTTTAAGTATGGGTTTAGGGCCTTTGGTAGTTGAAGCTTTTGAAATACGTTGACTTGAAATGTTTTTGACCTCTAGAGGCTACACTATGTTTATTTGTTTTCCCTGTCTCCCTAAAGAGATGTTTGCAAGAAGACAATGTTCCAGAACTACAGCTTTGACCGTTAAACAAATATTCAGTGTCTGTGCCCTTACGATCCAGAATAAAATTTTTAGATGTTTGCTTCTATCACTGGAAGTCAATGATGAATGTACCAAGTGTAACAGGATTACACTGCTTTTGTTTTGTTTACTTAGGGCCTTTTTTGTTTTTGATCCTCTGGCAGTCTTCTGGCACACTGGAATGTAATATGAGAGAGACTTATTACCTCTCTTAAACAAGTTCTAGATTCACCTTTCCTAAAATTTCATGATGTCTCTCCTCCATTATAGTCCTCATATAGTTTGTCCTTTATCTGCATGTGTTAGACTTACATACTTAGACACTTGCTGTAATGCACTTATGCCATGGCAAAAATATTTCTCCATCCATCATTATGTCAAGTTTACTAGTCCTAGGACACTATGAAGTGTGTGCTGTGCTGTCCAAAGAAGACTGATTTTTAGCAGAGTCCTCCTGAATTTTGTCATTTTAGGAGCAGAAAGAAATGGGAGAATGTAGCACCTGAACAGTGCTTAAAAAACCAGCCCACAATTTTTAAAGCATCATTACATCTGAAGTCACAATCCCTGCTCTGCTGATACAAAAGAAGGAATCTGTCACTAAGGGATGGTTTTGCTCTTCACATCAGGAGTGGTGCTTGCTATTGCTGGTGAAAACTGTCTGGGCAGCCGACATGATCCAGCAGTAGGTCCTTAACTGCACAAAGAACTCCTGTATGTTGTTTGGCCTGTGCTTGGTCCTCTCTCTGTGTGTGTGTGTGTGTGTAGAGCTTATTTCTGATGTATTAGAAATTTTTTAAGAATGCTTTTCCCTTTCTGTCCATGAAATGAGAAACAAGTTAAAAATGCCCATGGCAAATTAATATCTCTATCTTTGCTATGATCATAAAAAAGATGCTGAAGCTGCACTTGAGCACACAAAGAAATTCATGTTGAAGGGAAGCTGGGTTCTTTCAAACTTTCCTGCTCCACCAACTTACCTGCAGCTGAATATGATGACTTACAGTATGGTGCTTCTTGCTGTCAGCAAAGAGAGGCAAATAAAGGCTTGTCCTCCCTCCAAATGCTAGTGCTACTAATAATCACCTCTGCACAGTAGGTGTTTATTCATTAACTTTTATCACATTCCTCTGCATAAGACAGTGTGATTAGCTCAGCCATAACAAGGACATACAAAGAAAATAATAAAACATAGCACAAAATGGGTAAAGTATTGATCTTATTAAAATTTGAAAATGGAGTGTTATGAAAATAAAAATGCATCTTACATTACTACTGAATTAAAAACTGGTCATGGAAAAGCATAAAGAATATTTTTGTGCTTTTTGTTTCTAAATTTGGAATTATTTTAAAACTAATATTAAAAACAGTTGGGTGCTTGCTTGTTGTTTGTTTGTTTGTTTGTTTTCTGATTAAAATACTCTCTTTCTGGATCTACGTGTATGGTCCTGTCAAGAAAAATCCTTCCTAGGTTCTGATAGTGTGGTAGACAAATGTGTAGACATACTGTCTGTAATAATGAAAACTCAAGAGCTTCTAATCTTCCCAGGATTATAATCAAGAGATGTTGCAATCAATTTCTGTTGTTCTTGGTATATGTGATTTTACTTTAAATCAGTAACAATCACTTGAAAGGGAAGCTGGCAGCATGGCCAATTAGTTTCAGACTTCTGTAAATTATCTTTATTGCTCATCATTCATGCAATAGCACCTTGATGTACACAGGCAATATCCTGCTAGGCTTTGGGGAAGTAGATTTTAATCACTGTGAGTAGCCAAGGAATTTAATGACTTAATGGCAAGCCCACCCATTTTAATGGGGACTGTGTGCTAATTAATTAATAGAGGTAGTTTGTCAGCTTTTTGAGAAACATTGATAACTAGGCTGCATTTGCCCTTTGGGAATGTGAATAATTGACTAAATTTACCTTCCACATCAGTTGAATTGAGGGAAGTGGGAAGATAGTTGCAGATTAAAGAAATTCTATGATTTCCCTTTTAATAAAACAAAACCTCGAGTTTTATGTTCTGTTGAGCAAAAAAGCTTTATTTAGTCAAATCCAAAATACTTAATTTCAGGTACTAAAAACCAGAAGTGAACTGATGGAAAACAAATTCTAAGTTTACTGTACTGCTGGAGAGCAGGAAGCTTCCTTCTTGTTCCCTTTGTCTGGTAGCTGAAGAGATTAGAAACAAGGCTTGACAAAAGACCCTTCCAGGGCCTGATGGCTTTTGCAGGGGGCTTGTGGGAGGATTAAACCAACTGAAATTATACAGGAAAACTCTGAACCTTTCTATTAGGACTTACAACAATGATTTGTGTCCAGTTGTAGCTCTTCCATGAAAATTGACTTGTATTTGCAGTTGTCACTTCTGCATACAGATAAGTTGTTACCCATGGTTTTATTACCAGAATAGAGTTTGTATTGGAAAAGTTCCCTTTGATCTGCTTATTTTTTATATAATAATTTGCTTTAAATGTTTCTCTTATTTAGTCATGTGCTTGATTCCAGAGTATCCCAGACTATAACTCTTCATCTTGGCTAAGATGTTATCTTTTTTCTGGAGTTTTTCTTTCTTTCATAGAATCACAGAACAGTTTGGTTTAGAAGGGACCTTCAAAGATCATCTAGTCTAACCCCCTGCCATGAGCAATGACATTTTCACTAGATCAGGTTGCTCAAAAGCCCATCCAAATGGCACTCAAGCCCTTTCGCCTTTGAGACTTGAATGGGGCTCCAGGTGGAGCCTGGTGGAGCTCCCCTTTTGGTTTTGTCCATGAATTTATAAAACTTAATTTCCATAAGGATTCCGTAGTGTTTATCATCTGGAAGTGAGATCAGGATCAACACACCTGTGTCATGGAGGATGAAAAGGGCCTGAGCACTTCTGAATGTATTAGGATTCTTAAGTGAAAGGTGCTTTGTGATCAAAGTTTTCAGTCCTAATAGATTTTTCCAATAAAGATGTATTTTTAAAATTGTTGATATGCTGCTCTAATACTAACTTGTCTCCAATTGAAATCAGTAGAACACCTCTTATGATTTAGAAAGGCATTACAAGAACAAGAATTGGTTTTAGCATAAAGTTTGGGAAGAGGCTGAAAAGCTATAACCCAAGGTTATTTATGCTGCTAGTTGATCATCAGATTACTCTGTTTGTAGCCTATCTCACTGCTAAAAAAATTGTTTTCATTACTTGTAAGATGTGTTTATTCTTCATGCAAATCACATGCAAGCATAAATATTCAATGCTTTAAACTTGCTTTTATAGCAGTTTGCCATTTAGCACTGCGACCAATGAAGATATCTATGATGTAGCAAAATGTAATCTGAAGTAATTATTCTTGGAGCCTTTTCTTACAGTATTTATTAAATATTTACAAGTGGCAGCTAGCTTGTGGGCTTTCTGCTTGGTTTGAGCTGAGAATGGGAAAGCAGAGGGGAAAAAAGTCTGAAGGCTTTTCCAGTACTAAGTGTGCATAACATTTTTGATGGGCAGATAAAGCATATGTTGTGGAGAAAACTCTCCCTGTATGAGCTAAGATTTACAGCAATGAGAAATGATTTGAAGGTAGTGATTTTAGAACAAAGTATATGAAATTAACTAAAAATAGAAGTTTGATTTTTCTTTTCCAAGCACCCAAGACAGATATCATGTGTTACCTGAACAAAACCAGGGAAGAGCCTCCACTAACCTGAAGCAATCCTGCTTGCTAAGCTCTGAAGTATAAAGATCATGCTAGTGTGGCATGAATTAGTGAAGAAAAAAAAAATAGTTAGCAAGAGGGCCCAAGTTTCTGGTCATTCTGGTAGAATCACTTAAAGCCCTGCTGAATATAAATGACTGTGACATTGCAGGTCAGTTCTCAAATGCTCTATTTTTCATTTGTTGTATCACTTTTTTGCTGTTTTCAAATGTTTTTGCACTTCATGCTCATTGGTTCTTAGCAACTGCTGCTGTCATAATTTTATTTTATTTTGTAAGATGTCATCCCTTAATTGTATCAGAAAGGCGAGTAAATTGTTATGACATCAAAATGTAAAAAACCAGGATATTATTGTAGTTGAGGAACAAACAGTAGAAAAATGTAGTCGTGAGCAATGCATCAGCAACTTTTTATGAAGTTCTTTAAAAATAAAATAGTCCCAGTCACTCTTTTTGAAATATGTGCTTGGGAATATGATCTATAAAATAACAACAATAAAAATAAAAAACAGAAAACAAACAGTAACCGCTATAAGATTGTTATTGTTCTGTTTCTTTATGCAGTATTATAGCAATGCAGCTACTTCATATCAAGAGGGATAGCAAATCTGGTTTGACAGGTAATGAAGGTTATTTAAGTACAACCTGCATGCTTTGAATCCTTTAGCAAACAAGTAACACAAGACCTGACTATGGACAAAACCAAGAAATTTCAGTACAGAAACTGTTTTTAATGGGAGATAATGGTCAGTAATTTTGAAGTGAGGTTACTTCATGTTAATCCCATCTCTGAAACTGTCTTCCTGTATGAGGGCAAACTACTTTCCTCTGTTTTATCCAGTTTATTGCAATTGTTCCAGTCTGATAGTGTTTTCTTATCCATCTCACAGGACTGCAAGGAGCTATTATGCGTTCCTGGAAGCATCATAGCAAGGATGAGTTAAGAAACTAATGCTACCATGCCTGTCCTAGAAACTGTGTTCAGCCTACTCTCTTGCTATCTCCATTTGACAATCTGTTTCTGAACTGCAGAATGGACAGCAAAGTTAATTGTAAAGTTCAGAAAATGGAGATAGGAAGAGTTGTCTTCATGTAGAAGAATTTTGTCTCAAGGAAATCTCAGGTGTAGATCTTGCCTTTCACCTCAGCATATCAAATGCATTTAGAAAATACGGTGCATTTGTGTATAATCTAAGTAATGAATGCTGGCCAGGAAGCGTTTTGAGAGGTGTTTAATGGTTGTGAGTGCAGAACTGCATGCGGGAAGACAGTGTAAATATTCTCGAAGGCTGTAAATGCAGCTATGTGAATTAGGAGGCTCTTTGTGAGAACCGTTCATTTCCTTATAGATTTCCTTTGCCCTTATGCTTGTCTCCTAAGCTAAACAGGCTGATAAACCTCCTCTTCACTGCTTACTTGTGTGCAGAAAATCAGAGGTCCAGTAAGAGAGGCTCAGTTATTCATTGCTGCCTTGGGCATTGTGAATGTGGATAATGGATTGCACCATCCCCTTATGTATTCAAAGACTATCATGTTCTGTTAAATCTCTTATTCTTCAAATTACCATCTCTCATCCACAGCTCATTCAATCTGTTCTAGTAAATTTTTTGATCTTTGGTTTCTGTGATCATACTCTTTTCTTGCCTTCGAACTTTCTGAAAGTCCATGCCTATCTTTGTTTTCATGGTTAAAAGCAGGTCTCAATTTTCTAGGTGAAGCCTTACCATTGTCACAGAGATCAGAAGGATTTTTCACTCTTCTTCTTTGTGTAGCTGAAGACATGTGGAAATTTACATATGTTCTATGAAATTTCATCTAGTTTTCCTCTAATATTCTCCAATGGATTCTCATTCTGTTATGGGTGTTGTTTTTTCTATGTGTGTGTGTGTGTCTTTTGTATGGCTAATAAAACAATTAGATAACTGTATATCAGGATTAGGCCCTGGTGGAGCTTTGCCTGATTCCACCTCTGAGTTTTTTAGGTCATAATCTACTAAGAGGCAAATACAATGAAGTAGTTTTACATTACAGCTTCCTGTTACATGTCTGTTACATGTTACATCATAATCCATGTTAGTAGAGGAAGTGTGTTTGAGGGAAGAGGGAATGAGGTTCTCTAATAGCCAGTTTATTTCCTTCTCAATTAAAGCCTCCTTATTTTTTCTCTCCAGCCTCCTATAGCTAATGGAGTATGCTTAACAGCAAAGCATGCTTGTAAATCTTTTAAGAGGCTGGAAATGTAAACCAGGGGAAATAATTTTTTGTCTTTTCAACATGCTAGATATATCTGGGATTTTTTCTTATTATTTTTTTCTCACAGAATTTAAAAACATACATCTGTATTTGTTTTGAGATTTACTGAAAGGAAGCTATTTAGCAAAAATGTTTCAGTACGAAAGGATTTTCATTTAGCTAATACTTTCACATTATGAAAAAGCCAGTACAACTTTGGCAAAAAGATTTCAACGCCTACTCAATCCTTTAACCGTTGCTAAGAAAGCATGTCTGTTAAGAGTTCTCTCTTTCTGGGTAAGCGCATAACACTTGCATAATTCTGTAGATTGTGAATGGTTAAGATCTATTCATACCATTGTAGTGTGTCTGTTGCCAAAAAATCTGAGATGCTTCCAGGAAAGTGACAAAAATATGATCTACCATATGACACTTTTTTGCTTTCTTATATTTCTTCACAAAGCAAAACCTGCATGTAACATACTTTAAGGGAAAAAAAGTTATGGTACGTTAACTAAAGGCACTTTGTGCCCTCAAGAAAAGCTCATGATGCAGTGCAATGCAGTTACTGCCTAACTCAACTTGGTGTAAGTATAAAGAGTCAGATGTTGAACCTTCATTTATCAAAAGTATGGTGTTTGACCTGGACCATTGAGCATTAATTGGAACATTCATTTTAAAAAGTAATTACTTTCCTTTTAATCTGAATTTCATATGGGCTTCTCAGGCACAATAGCCAAAACCAGCCTTGTAGAAGATTTTCAGCAAGGATACATGTTTCAAGCTTGCCCCTAGACATTTCCATAACCTAAATTCTTATAATACATTTGTCTCCAGCAGCCATACAGTCTTTTCAGTTGATCTGTCAACATGCTTCTTCAGTTGGTCTAACTGCTTATTTTTATGCAAAGTTTCAAATTCTAGTTGTTCTCTACTGATAGAGGGAAGTAATACATAAGATGTGCTTTCCATTAAAAGTTTACAACAGACAATCAGCCCACCATGCGATAAACCAATAAAGCTAAACCTGGCAAACACAGGTGTAATGGGTGTTTTTCCCTGATGCTTCTGTGGGCAGACTTTCATCCAGCCTCATTTTTCTGTCTTCCCATTTGCTAGGAAACAGGCTGAACTACAAGCTCATCATAATCTATTTTTAAATATCCTCATTTAGTGCCTCAATCAAAGTATATTTGATTCTGTGTATAACCCATTGATCTGGTCACTATGATCTTGGTTGTGTCCAGATTTATAGGACAGAGTGAGGTTTTAAACACTCCAAAACCCTGCTGCCCCTGGCACCCTACCAAACTATGTCTTTGTCTTTAAAAATGGAAATATAATCATGGCATATCTGTTGACCTTGCATCTGTTAGAAATTTTGAGTTGTTTTTCAAACTCTTTCAGCACCACTGGTGCTGGGGAGAAAGTTGTCTACACTTTCTCAGCTTGTAGATTGTTTCTCAACATTGGAGAGAATGTTTACTATTTTTCCTATTGGTTTAGGGTAATCAGATTAGTAGAGAGCAATGTAGTCAGTAGTTCTTTGCTGGCTTGGCTTGTAAATGGAACATTACTGAGACTTGGATGAAACTATTGACCCTTGTGACTTATATTTGGGTGTGTTTGTTTACAGGTGTTTTAATTAAAACAAGATCACTGCTTGCATGAATACATTCTGGTTTAGGACTCCTAGGAGTTTCTATGAGAGAGTGAAAGTCAGCCTAAGCCTGCTTCTGTATTTTATCAATGTAAATGGTTCTTAAACTGAGGCAGACCTGTTCTTTTTTATCACTTACCCATCATTTCCAGATGGCTCACTTGAACTGCCTTTGAGGTTGCTATGTTGTACAGCACTGGGCATACTTCTTTGGTGGAGATTTTTCGACATCTTAGTGACAGTGAGAAGACAACATAGAAAGAGGCAGGCTGTTCCCATGCCACTTTAGTAACAAGGGAATTCTGCCTGGAGGAGGTTTGCTATTTGTAAAAACAGTCATGTTTAGTGAATGGGGTCAGAATCCATAGATAGCTAAGGGTTCTGCATCTGCAAAAAAGCTGGGGGTGGCTTGGAGAATAACTTGCACTGTGTTTATGAAATAAAGCTTCCACAGCAAGTCTGAAACAGTGAAGTATGTGTATAGCAGGTTCCTGTTTCTTGCTGATCTTTGTTCATGCTTGTTACATCATTGCCTGTAGAGAGTCCGTGGGCCATCCGTGATAGCTGTCATCTCCCTCTCTGCTTCCTTGGGGAGGCAAAAGTGCTGACCTTTCAGATAGGCCCCCTCATACAGATGATGAGGGTAGTAATGATTTATGTACTAGTTCCCATCAGCTTGACTTAGAATCAGATGAGAAATATAAAGCTCCTTTCTTAAATTCCAGGAGTCACTGTTGTCCTTCCTGTCAGAAATGGGGTATGCTGTATGATGCTGCATTCCCAGGCAAAGGATGAAAAATACTTCAAAAATCTTCCCTGTAACTGATTGTTCTTGTTCTCTCCATTAACATTCTCATCATAATGTGCTGCCTTTGCCCATGCTTCCAAAAGTAATCCATACTTACTGATGGAGGTTAAATGCAATTGTTGAAAGAAATAGGTTAAAAAGAGCAGTAGCCAGTTGGATCCATACTGATATAACAAAAGCAATTACACTTAAGAGATTAGAATCCTATAAATGGCAGCTGAAGCAGCTCCAGGCTGTGGGGCTTAGTAGGAAGTTCAAATGCTTTGTTTTGGTTTTAGGTTTGGATGCAGTTTTTCAGAGGAGTGGATTATAAATGGCTTCTACCAGGAGAGCAATTAGAATTAACTGGTCAAATAAGTTGGAAGTAATGGCATAAGTACAAAGCTGACAAATATTGTTATTGAATAGCCAGGCAGGAGATGAACGGTGGTTTACCATATCTAAGAAAATAAAAGCTACTGCAAATTAAAAGCTGAATTGATGTAACAGTTTTAATTAAGCTTGTGGATTCATTTGGGCTGTGCATGAGGGTTACAAATGTTTTTACATCTTAAGCACCTTGTTTCATGGCAGTCTGTGATTTGGGGGCAAATTTTAAAGGTATGTGAATTCAGAAAATAGAGATTTCCGGTTCCCAGCATTTCATTAACAGTTAGGAACTAACTAACCTTTGAAAATATTAGTGGGAAACTGCATCCCTTTTTCACGATCTAAGTGATAGCAATGTATAGATACCAGTTCAGGACCACTCTTGTGATCACATTTAAGTCAGTGTGTGTAGTGTCAAAGTCATCCCACCCTACATAATGGCAAATCTTAAGGCTTTCGTTAAAGCCATAAAAATTATATAAACAAGTTGTGTGGTGTGATCAACGTGATGGAGGGAAGGGATGCTATCCAAAGGGGTTTTGACAGGCCCAAGGTGTGGGCCAGTGCAAATCTCATGAAGTTCAACAAGACCAAGTGCAGGGTCCTGCATCTCGGTCAGGACAATTGCAAGCACAACAGGCTGGGTAGGGAATGGATTGAGAGCAGCCCTGAGGAGAACGATTTAGTTGGTTAATCAGAAGCTCGGTATGAGCTGGCAGTTTGCAGCGTATACTTGCAGAAAGCTAACCATATGCTAGCTGGGCTGCATCAAAAGAAGTGAGACCAGCAGGCCAAGGGAGTTGATTCTTCCCCTACTCTACTCTCATGAGACCCCACCTGGAGTACTGTGTTTACCTCTGGGGCCTCCAACATAAAAGGAACTTGGAGTTGTAAGAGTGAGTCTGGAGGGCTGAAGCGCCTCTCCTATGAAGGCAGACTGAGAGAGTTGGGTTTGTTCACCCTGGAGAAGAGAAGGCTCAGGGGAGACTATAACAATCTCCCAGTACCTGAAGGGGGCCTACAAGAAATCTGTGGAGGGCCTTTTTACAAGGACATGTAGTTATAGGACAAGAGGGAATGGCTTTAATCTGAAAGAGGGGAGATACAAATAAGATGTGGGGAAGAAGTTCTTCAATATGAGGGTGGTGAGCCAATGGAACATATTGCACAGAGGAGTTGTGGCTGCGCCATCCCTGGCAGTGCTTAAGGCCAGGTTGGATGGGGCTTTGAGCAACTTGGTCTAGCAGAAGATGTCCCTGCCCATGGCAGGAATGTTGAGCTAGGTCCCTTCTACTGGTAATGGTACTGAAGAGGAATACCAGTGTCTGAATTTTCTGATTAGTTGTAATTTAAGCAATATTTGCAGTGCCTAGAATAGGAGAAGGGAGAAATTATGAGACTTGCCTCAACTGCTTATCAGAGTGCTATGTGTAAGTAAACCTGTGTAATACAATATCCAAATCAGTCTTTAAGTTTGGTATTGTCCCAACATGAGTTCTTCCCATTCGCACACTTTTACTTTTGCACACATAGGAGGCTTTCCATGCTGAAATTATCAAGTGGCGAAAAAATTATCATACAGTGAATCCAGGAAAAAATCGAAATCTAGCACCTTCACATGTTCTGTACTGCTGTGTTGGGCAAACTCCATCCCCAGTGCTTTACAGTTCTGGTTGTGGCACACCCAGTGTCAACCACTGCAAGTTCCCATAGGAACATTAGCTGTTTATAAGCAAGGGAGAAGAGCATACTGCCAGAATTTGCTTCTCTGGCAGTTTCTACTTAAAAAGGGGAAGTTTACCTCTCTAATCTTTCTCAAGTAAGTTTTATTTTTCTATCTTGCCACTCTTTAATTATTTTTTCAGGTCTCCTCCCTAGTCTTGGCCCAGGATTAACTGCAATTTTTTTTTTGTTTGTTTTATTTCTTTTACTTTTACTTTTAGTGCCTGTGGGGATATCTAACAAATTAGTCACTCAGAATATAGCTGCTGAGTAGAACAAGAGAAGATTCTCCAATTTGCCTCCTAGTTTCAAGAGAAGCAGAGGCACCCTTGCAGGGGCAGTTCCTCAGGAAAAGCAGCACTGCTGTCACAGATGATAAGTAAAAGTGAATTCATAGTTACTCCTTAAGGATAATTGCAAGATGCAATTTACCATAAAAAATGCCAAACATAACTCCAATGTTCTTTGAAAAACTCAGTTTTGTTTCACTCCCAGTAGAAATATTCATCTGCAATGTGTTGTAAAGCAGCTATTTTACTGCTTAGTACTAGGATGTGCAATTAGTTGATTGCATGTGTATTGTTTTTTTACAGTCAGGAAATTAGTATGATCCAAAGCAGAGAGAGGATTTTTGTTGTCAAACTGTCTATAGGTCAATCAGAGCACAGAGCATAGGTTATTGCCAGAGATTAGTTTTGAGGGGAATTGTTTTTTATTGTATTTGTTTTTCTTCTCTGATGCACACTGTTAGAACATCTCAGAGATCAGGTTTATACAGGAAAAAATAAAAGCACTAAAACCTAGGCAATATTGTTCTTAGTATTATTCATGTGCAATGCCTAACTTCCCAGTGATGGAGTAACATGAAAAGCAAGCTTTTGCTGAAAGCCAGAGGCACTTTTTTCTACTGATAGGTCGATCAACCAGTAATTTAAGTGTTATTTAGGACTATTAGGAATGCTTTTGTTAGGGTTATTTACCCAGACAAGCTTTTGCCAGTATACACTAGACCTTACCTGTGAAAGCTCCAGGTAATCCTATGAAACAGCAACTAGTGCAAAAGTGTTCAGAGCTGTGTTTGTGTGTGTGTTTGTACTCTGGGGTGGCACAGTGAAACATCCAGTCCTTTCCAGAGCTGTTTCATGTGAACCTACGACTTCAGAGAAACAGCCATATTGAACTAAATTTAGTCCTATGCTTAAACATGTCCTGAATTGAAACTTAGAGCTGATGTTCTATACAAGTAACAGTATCCAAGTAAAATAATGACTCTTTCTTTTCAAATGCATTCACTCAGCTCAGCAGGAGAATCTACACCTGTATCTGAGGCGGTCCATTTTTAGAATGATTTTATCTAGCAGGAGATTTTCATAATATGCTCATTGCTGGTGAATATGTGCTGATTAGAAATCTGTGACATTGCTTCTGGATTCTGCTCTAATATAGGCTGTAAATGTCAGTGAACCAAATGCATCTGGATCTTTTAAATAGCAGTCAGGTAGCTGTGGCAAAGTCACTTTTTTGTAGGAAACAGGGGGCTAAGATGTCAAATGATGAAGTCCTGTCCTGGGTTCAACAGTAGCAGTTATTTTTCTCCTTCTTAGTAGTCAGTGCAGTGCTGTGGTTTTCACTTTTGGCACATCATATCCAGGATGTAGAACTGGGGGCAGTTACCCAAAAGGGTTAGATCACTGCTCAGTCTGTCTGGGTATCAGTTGGCAGGTGGTGAGCAGTTGTGTTCTCTTCCCTTGTTATTTCCTTTATCATTATCACTATTGGTGGTAGCAGTAGTGATTTGTGTTACACCTTAGTTACTGGGATGTTCTTATCTCAACCTGTGGGAGGTACATTCTTTCGATTCTCCTCTCCATCCCCCTGGGAGCAGGGGGAAGGAAAGGGGAGGGGAGTGAGCGGGGGAGCTGCGTGGCTGACTGGGCTTAAACTAGGACAAGTCCATAAACTGAGTATGTTCATACTGGGAGCAGAAGAATTTGTGACAGGATTACCTCTAAGTTTCCATATGGTATCCAGTACAACAGCAGTGGTTCTGATTATATGATTTACTGTTGTTTTGTTGGGTTTTGGTTTGGTTTGGTTTGGGGTTTTTTAAATTTAAATTCCAGTTTAGTTCTGATTTCCTATTCCTGAAAACCGCTTTCATCCTCTGGAAAGATGCTGCTGCTGCCCTTCTCCCAGACTTTCACTGAAGTTAACTTTCATTCTAATTTTTACATTAGTACACAGTGGTGGACTGTGTACTAATGTTTCCTGTCTCTAGAGATCATTTTTCCAACAAACATTTAGAAAGATTTTGTACAGAGGTAGTATTAGTAGCATCTGAAGTGTCCTGGTGTCTCTGTAGTACCATATTTCCTCTTCCAAATTCTGTTGAATTCCTTGTGTAAGGATTGGCAACTCACTTTTCTTATATATGTAATAATCTCATTTCAGCCCTGGATATTTTTACCAGTATGTTTTTCTACAGGACGCCTAGTGTTAATTCTTCTTTTCAAGTAAGTGTATGTGGTGTCTGAGTCCACTGCAGGTATTTTCAATTACAAAGCTGTAGTAATCTGTTATATTTTTCACTGACTTTCTCATTTGTTACCTGTATCAAAATACATATAAGTTCAAATGAGCAAATTTATCATGTTAAAATTTCTGAATCTAAATCACGACTTTCTGAGGCTCTTTTAAAATTAAAGAAATTGGTATTATTTCATGATGCCTTCTCATCCACTCCATTCTTCATCAGCTTTTATGGGGATCTTATGGGAGACAGTGTCAAAAGCTTTACTGAAGTCTAGACAGACAATATTCACTGCTCTCCCTTCATCTACCAGGCCAGTCAGTTTATCGTAGAAGTTTATGAGGTTGGTCAAAAATGACATCCCCCATGTGAATCCATGCTAACTGTTCCAAATCACCTTCTTGTCTTTCATATGTCTAAAAATACTTTCCAGGACACCCTATCATCTTCCCAGGGCTCAGGGTAAAGCTGGCCAACTTGTAGTTCCCTGGTTCCTCCTTCTTGCCCTTCTTGAAGATAGCAGTTCTCAGGAATTCTCAGGCACTTCTCCCATTTGCCGTGATTGTTAAAAGATCAAGAGTGGCCTCATGATGGTATCAACTGGCTCCTTCAGCACTTATGGGGGCATTCCATCAGGGCCCATAGACTTATATATGTTAAATTTTCTTCAGTATTTTCTGACCTTGTCTCTGAGTCAAGCTAATCATGTTTATGGCACATCCATGGATACCCTGTGTCAGTTGACAACTCCTTACTTCTTGAAGAACTCAGGAAATTGTTGTCTGTTCTAGGGCCCTCTTCCTGTAAAAGCTGGTCTGAGAAACTAAGACTCAATTTGAAGTTCCAGAAAGCTGGCATTCATTGTTGCAGCATTGGGCACACACACAAACTGTTTCGCAAAGGTGAGCGCATCTGTTACATGCTGCAAGCAGCTATATAGTTAGCGTGCTCATGCGTATTTATAGCATTTCCAGGAACTAATTATAATATGTGCATTCTAATCACTCATGCACTTTCTTGCTGAGTGGGGGTCTCTAGTGGTAGCTGAGAGTCTTCCTCACTGTGTTTGCTGAATGACCTCAGTGCTTGTGCACACTTGCAAGGTACTAGTGCTGACTTAGCAGGTGGTATGTCTTTGCTTCTGTTCTGTTCCACATTGGGTATCAATCTGTTCTCTTAAACGCTAGCATCCTTGGTCCAGTAAATATACTGTCTCCTTAGCTGTTATCAATCCTGTGATATTCTTTCCCCTGTCAACAGAACATTCCTTTCTCTTCACATGTTAGTAAGTTAGAACAATTTGGTATATTCTACTATGTTAAAGGCACACACACACTATTGTTAGTTTAAAATTTAAGCCTACACCACAAAGACAAATTCGAAGGGAGTTTAGGATACTGTGCCAATATCTGGGCAGTAGTTTCTCCATAGTGTGTCTTAGGGAGGAGAAAAAAAGTGTTGGATTCAAGTTTTGTGGTAGTATTTTTTTTTTTAAACTTGGCTTTCTATCTTCAGTGAATGCTTTCAATAACTGTTAATCTATTTAGTGTAGTTTTCTGTGCCAAACCCACACCTTATACTGTAAAACTGCTGAAGTACAAGCCATGATTTTAACAGCTTCCGTACAGTAGGCTAAACCATATCTATAATGACTGAGTTCTAATTATAACAGTGAAAAAGTTTGGAGGAGAGAGCATTACTTCTGGAAATCTGAATTTTATAGAGCCATAGAATAATATATGTTACTGTTAAACACCCTTTAAATTAGTTGTATAAAAACATTCTTGGGAATGATTTGCCTCCAAGAATGCTTCTGAAAGGCAAAAGTCTCTAATGTGTTCATGGTGAGTAACTATGGTACCTCTTCTGAAAAGCTTCTGATTTTTCCCACCTCCCCTTAGACATAGAAGTTAATTTGCCTAATTAAGGAGCAAAACTAATGTGATACAGACGATCACACCCTGCAGATAACCAGCAAGTATTATCCTCTTGATTAAAGCTCTCAATGTCTTCTGTTGGTGCAGGGGCAGGTTTGGAGTATTTTAAGAAGTCCAGATGCAGGGATCTGATCATTTGGAAAACATTTATAAATAACAAAACCAATTAAAATAAAGCTTTATTTTAGTGGAAAAAAAGTTAAACTAGTTGAATATATGCCAGATAACAGTAGCACTTGTAATGCAGTAGGGACAGATTGGTAATTCTGAAAGTTAAAGTCTTTTCTGTAGTGGTGGCTTCAAACTCATGGTGTTACCAGTTATTTGTGTACACAAATACAAGCGTGTTGAAATACAAGACACTTACCTGAATTCCAGAAGATCTGAGGATTGAACTAGGAAATGAGAAGACTGGAAAATAATCTTTTCCCCCTTTTTAGCATCAAAGACGAATGATTAAGATTAAATATGTTTTATTTTTTCTCAAATTAGTTCCCATCAGTTTTAAAAGCTTCATAGAGTTGTTATATCACTATGTCATTATGAAGTTCATCTGAAACATCACAGTTTTCACTTCAGTCAGAAGACTAAAAAGTCATATCATTTAGGAATTAGTTTTCAAACTGCCCTAGAAACTCATTTCATTTCCAGAAAAGGAGCCTTGGTTATTAGAGTTTTTGATATTCAAGTGCAATGAATTCCTAAAAGAAACTCTCTGGGGAGGTGTTGAGATGCTTATGACCAGGGGTTCTGAAGGCTAGACTAGAATCTGACTGCATCAAAGTGTGTGTGCTTTGCTGCTGTGCAAACTGTCTGTGCTGGAAGAGGAACTGATTAGTCTTGAGGTCCTCTTCTAAGATTATGCATTTCACATTCCTCACCTAGCTTGTTTCAGTGCCATGCATGCTATATGATGATAAAACACAACAAGGTTTATCCTGTAAAGCACTGGTGTAGCATGTTCTCCAGTAACAGAGCCTGATTGGTATTAAGCACCTGCTGTTCCAATATTTCAGGCTGGGATGGGTAACTGGAGGCTCTCCAACTTCTTGCTTCTGTGAATTGACATGGAAATAGAGAAACAGAAGGAAACAAGAAAGGGCTTTTTCTTCTTCACTCAATTTTCTCTGGGACCCCAGAGCAGAATTTTCCATTCTTAGATAAAGCTGATCAGAAAAAGGACCCAGAATGAGAAATTCATCTGAAAATGCTGTGGTGAAAGCATTCTGAACTTGTTTTGAGAGATTTCATTGGGATATCTGTGAGAATCAATGGTTAACATGCTTGTGACATGGTAATCTTTCTGTTCTGCCTTTGTGTCTGATTTTCTGTTGGCAGTAAGGGAGATGTTGATAAGGGGAAGTGAAGAGAAAGGCCTTTAAGACAGACAAAACTTTCTTTAGTTTCTAGTGGAAGACCTACCATCCACTGCTCTTCTTTCTGCACCAACAGTACCAATACTGTCAGCATAGATGTGCTTCTAGGAGGTTATAATGTTGTTTCTTGGCTATCCAGTGCTTTTAAAATAGGAAGGGATATAAACTGAAAAAGTTTGGGGTGTGAACTGTACTAGAAAAAGGAGTTAAATTAGTTTCCTCTTTGTCCTTTTATCTTCCTGTTAATTTGCTGTATCTGTTATAGACCACTCTAGGTTTAATGGGGAATTCTCTTCTGCAAAGAACTGGTAATGTAAAGCCCTTTAGGGCTAAGCTTTGCCTACAAGGCTTCATATTAAAGTACAATCAGGGCTAACAGAACATTCTTAGAATTAAGAGAGGATGGGAAACAAATAATGTAATGTTTAAGCCTTCTAAATTTCTGGGACTTTATAGTAATCTAGGTTCATATTCTGCTAGTATCTTTGGGCTTGCTGAGGTAGTTTACAGTATTCTGGAAACTTGTTAGCTTTGAGAACAGAGCAAGGCTTGAAATGCCATGGCAAAGTAGTCTAGCCATGGAAGACTGTGAACTGAGAAATTTTACAAGAAACACTGGATTGTGTTTCTGTAGATAGTATTAAAGGATCTTAAGTTTTTCTAATGTTCTGGTAAAGATCATC
Organism: Agapornis roseicollis; assembly: GCA_002631895.1. Lineage (NCBI taxonomy): Eukaryota > Metazoa > Chordata > Aves > Psittaciformes > Psittacidae > Agapornis > Agapornis roseicollis. Next base: position 48,897 of record NDXB01014244.1, read on the forward strand.
AATTAAAACATTTTGGTGGTTTCCAAACATTTATCAGTTTCCAAAATGCAGATGTCCTGGGTTTGGCTGTAACGGTTATTTTTCTTCTCCTTCTTAGTAACTGGTGCAGTGCTGTGTTTTCCACTTTAGCCTGAGAACAGTGCTGATAACACACTGATTTTTAGTTGTTGCTAAGTAGCATTTACCCTGATCAAGGACTTTTCAGTCTCTCATGCTCTGCCAGTGAGGAATGGCGTAAGAANTCCACTTTAGCCTGAGAACAGTGCTGATAACACACTGATTTTTAGTTGTTGCTATGTAATGCTTACCCCAATCAAGGACTTTCCAGTTCCTTATGCTCTGCCAGTGAATAGGGCCACAAGAAGGCGGGAGGAAGCAGAGACAGGACACCTGACCTAAACTAGACAAAGGATTAGTCCATACCACAGCACTGCATGCCCAGTATATAAACGGGGGGGAGTCACTGGAAGGACCAGATTGCTGTTCAAGTCAGGCTGGGTATGAGTCGGCAAGTGGTGAACAATTGTGTTGTGCATCACTGCTGGTTATTGTTTTCTTTTCTCCTTTTCCTTTTCCTTTTCGTTTGAAATTCTTTCATCTTGTTATTTCCCTTATCAGTATTATTATTGGTGCTACTAGTAGGAGTTTTGTATTATACTTTAGTTATTGGACTGTTGTTATCTCAACCTGTGTGATTTACATTCGTTTGATTCTCCTCCCCATCCCTCCAGGAGGGGGAAAATGAGTGAGCTGCTGTATGGTTCTGAGTTACTGGCTGGGCTTAAACCACAGGAGCAGGCTATACCCAAAGATATTCTAAACATCTTTTTGTAGCATTTTGAAGACCAGTCTGAAATGCAGCCCTTCCTCTTGATCCCAAAATGTCAGGAATGCATTTGTGAGTTATCATGAATGTTCTCAAAATACTTACCTCATATTACATTGTTTCTTGGTCTAATGCTTTCTATTCCAGGAAAACTTAGATGGTGAATTCAAAAGATATTTGCAGTTCCATCACAACTTTGATGTAGAATATTTAACATGGGATATTCAGACAGATGCTTTCTCTTTTAACACCTTACTCTGTCCTTTCTATCTCTCTGTCATTTAAGATGCTGACTATGCCTATCAAATAAGAAGGGTGTTTGGAAATCTGCTGAATTACTTTGATAAGTATGAGGAATCAAATAAGATCTTTTCTAAGACGTAATGTCCCAGGAATGCAGAGCTTTTGAAAAAGGATCTATCCACTTGTTTATTTACCTGAAAATACATTATGGATGTTACCAGATCTATCATGTTTGTGCTGGTTTGTGTGAATTTGGTTTTTCAACTAGTACAGTGGTGGGACTGTTTGAATTATTGTGTTTCATTGGAGCACCAGTTTCGGCACCAGTGAGAATAACGGTGAAAACAGACTTCACAGAGACCTTGATTTTACCCTGTGACCAAGGAAAAGAGTGCATGAAAAGGTGTGTGGTAGGAAATCATGTGTAACGTAGGGTGATGGACAAGAAAGTATGAGAGACAATTTCATGGTAAATCTATTCAATACCTCTGTCAAGGGAAGGACCACATCTGACAATCCTACATGTGAACTAATCCAGAGTGTCACAGTGATTCTACTTATTTTCCATGTCCTTGGACAGCACTCTTTCAACCTTAATTACCTGCAGTTAGGCCTGTTTAGACAGTTACAGAAAAGAGGTTTGCTTGGAGGTTTTGAGCTCTGTAGCTATTATCCCTGAATGCTTTTTTAGCATGTTTTTCCTGATCACCCTCATCAGTCCCATAAATAGTTGCTAGAATGCCTTGGGCAACACAGTTACACAAGCCCCTGGACAGTTGTTTGTTTGTTTGTTTATTTATTTGTTTATTTAGTATTTACCTAAGTTTTAGAATTATGAAATAGAAGATAGGTTTACTTAAAGAAAAACCCAAACCCTCACACCATCTGGACTGAATCAAACATTTGTCAGTTTACCCTTCTAGAAATTTATTTATAATTTGCTCTTAAAACTTGTTCAAAGGAAAACTGTGAGAGAACCAATTTCCTTCTATAGAAAGAAAGAGAGATGAAGCAGTTATGATTAGAAACCTGAGCCAATATTTGGATGCTCTAATAGTTCCTATTGTCAAAAAATATTTTCAAAATATTGACCCTTCTGTAATGCACTGTCAAACATGGGATCTGGAAGGCTTCACACTGATCTATAACAGCTGAAGTTGCGCTAAATTATGCATTATGCTGGTTTTCAGTATCATATTTTTTGTGGGTGTTTTTTCCCTATCAAGAAGGGAAGTAAATAAAACCCAAAATAAGATAGTTTCGCACACAAAGGATGCAGAGCTTTGAAGTGGACGTTTTATGTTTAAAAGCTCCTGCTGAATTGTTATTTAATATAAAAGCTTTCTGACTTAGAAAACAAACATGATTGCACTTTGCTAATGTATTTTTCAGTAACATTTAAAACCTAGTTCCTTTTACAAGTTATACAATAAAGAGTATCAAGCTACATCTTCTAGAACACAAATTTTAATAGCTCTGCAAAGTTTTGATGTTACAGATTCAGATCACACTTTGCTTTGAATGAAGATCCTTTTTACCCAGTTTCAAAGGAAGTTATTACTCTTATGGGGACTTTTAACAGAAGTAACAGAGAAACAATGTACATCCAAGAGGAGAAAAATGATTTTTCAAAAAAGCAGTTTAGAAGAATCCTTTGTGATCTTCAGTAAGAGAAGTCAGTGGGAGGAGGGACAGTGACTGCTGTTTGGAAGCTCCTAGGGAAGGTGCTCTACTAGTTTTGTCTTCAAAAGAGTAATTCGTCAACTTTCCACTCATAGCACAAGAGATGGAACCTAAATCATGAGGCCAGTTTTGGAAATAAAACTTGGTTAAAATTATCTATGAATGGTGATGAAAACTTATGCCACATAGCCATCATATAGAGGTTTCAGCATGTATGGGTTCTCAGGCTATTCCCTTCACCATGCCATTGCTGTGCCTTTAGCAATAGCTAACATCTGTCACATGTTTATTCTTTCCCTGTACCCCAAGGGAAGAAAAGTGCAGTGAAATATTTCGTTTGGTTTCTTTTATTAAATTTATTCTGCATATATTTATTGTAAGTTTGTTATATAAAGCAGGGTCAAAGAAATATTCTTTGAACTTGGAAGCTCAAACTGTTACTGCCTTTTGTCCTTTTAAAGGTCTTTCCATAGCCTTCAACTGTCCCTGGAGGAAGCTCACCTTTATCCAGGACGTATCTTTAGCCTCAGGGTAGACAGTACAGTTGAAGGTCTAAACTAAGAAACACCTTTTTTTATCAAATATTGTAATATTCAGTGAAATGACTGCTCATAGCACAGATGCTCTAACCAAGGGTATTAAAAAGATAAGACAGCATCATGTGGTAACTCAAAACCAAATAATATAAACTCCTACTATAGCTGAACTCCAAATTACTCTAAAAATATACAGGAGAAAGAGGAAAAATAAATCAGTGTTGGAAAGGCAGTCCTAAAAACATATTCAGCAAAATGTTCCATTCAGTACTAGATAAAACTAATGGGGTTTTTTTGGGGTTTTGTTTTTTGTTTGTTTGTTGTTTTTTTTTTTCCTAAAGTTTCAGTTTTGAACTGTATTTGATCTTTAAAACGAATATTTGTGCATCTCAGTGGAAAATTTTCAGTACAGAAATACCTAAGTAAATTTGTAAACACTACTTTTAAATACCTGATTTCAAAGAGAAAGTAGGTAAAAACTAATATATCATTGTAATGAGATTAAAAGGAGAAACCCCCAGAAAGGATGTTTATAATGCATGCTAGAACAAAGAGCAGGACTTCCCTTAAAATATTAGTACCTGCTATAATTCTGGTGAAACTTAAAAGTACTGCTGGTGAAAGACTAATGGGTAAAATTCTGTAAGAGATACTGTAACTCCTAACAAAGCAGCTAAGTGGACAGAAGCAGAAAACATCTCTGTTACTCCAGGCTTCACTAAATAAGCATTAAAACCCTTTTAACACAGACTGGCAGGAATAAAAAATGGTTGATGCTCAAGTAAGTGAAGTCACATCCTCATAATCCCTTAAGGTGCTGTGGTATGGAATACCCCTTTGGCTAGTTTCGGTCAGGTGTCCTGTCTCTGCTTCCTCCCAGCTTCTTACGCCATTCCTCACTGGCAGAGCATGAGAGACTGAAAAGTCCTTGATCAGGGTAAATGCTACTTAGCAACAACTAAAAATCAGTGTGTTATCAGCACTGTTCTCAGGCTAAAGTGGAAAACACAGCACTGCACCAGTTACTAAGAAGAAGAAAAATCTCTTTCTGTGGTAACTACTTACCCAAAATCAACAGTAGCTCTTTCGCATGGACCACAAAAAACACAGCAAGCACAGTGACTGGGCTAATAGACTTTTCCATCTTATTTGTCAATTGAAAACACCTATATTCTAGTTTTAATGCTGTTTGAAGACTACATTATCATATATAAGCATCTAAGCCATGTAGTTATGAGGGTGATTTTGTGAATGCAGCTTTAATTTCACTTTGTGACCTTAAGCCTTCAATCATCCTCAGGCAGTGAGCCTGAAGATGTGTTTGGAACATCAGAACACATTAACTGAGTGCTCCAGTGCTAAAGGGATCTGAGCACTGAGCAGCACACTGCTTGCTCACAATAGACATGTTAGCAAGCTCTGAAGTGGACTGAAATGGAGCAGATAACAAGATGATACCTTTGGTAAATATCTGATCAGGATATGGGATTATTTCCATGAGATTACTGACTGCTTGATCCTTTATCCGTGAAGTGACAGCACCGTAATATTATTAGTTTTGCTGGGGATAGATTGCCATAGTTTGGCCTTGCTTTACCAGAATTTCCCGTTTCAGTTGGATGCAGCCACCGCTGCATGCCATTTGCATGTGAGACAATCCCTTTGCAGCTATTCTAGAACATAAAGCACTTTGTAGTCTCCAGTTTTTCTATCAATCCATAGACTCAGTCACAGTGTTACGTTTTTTTAAGTACATGAGTTCATCCCTTGTTGCTAACGTCAGCGTATTACTACAGTCATATTTGGAGTTTCCACCTATCTGGTAATGTTAATGAGTCCTTTTCCTGCCAATACCTGTTTAATTTCTTTCTTCTACTTTGCTGGGTGCATGAAGATGCACTTCAAAGAAGATCTTCCTTTGCTTTGAAAGGATTTTTTTGAGCCTGTAAAAAGGGTAAACTTTTAAGTTGTAGACTTTGCACATTAGAACATATTTGTAGAGTGCCTGATCTTTATCTTTGACCCCTTCAAACTGTTTATTTACCATTGTTGTGACATGCACATGTAGGCTGCCTTTTATGTTATGTTGTCTTGGGTTATTAACATCTGCCATTGAATATTTCTCAGTTTTTGTCTCAGTTGATTGTTGCATAGCAAAATACATAGAAATCTGTAAAATATATTCATTGCTGCATTTGTTTTTTCAAAACTTTGTTAGTTTATGTTTGGAAAGGAAAGGCCTAAAATTTATTTTTGCTTGAAAGTTTTCATCAGAGCTCTCTTTACAGATCTCATTCTCCTATTAGAAATGCAAAAAATTTGTAATAATAAATTATAACATTAATGCCTATAGTGTTTCAATCAATAAGGACTCTGTACATAGGATTTTCATGAAGATGGACCCATATCAATGTGATTTTTGATGTATCATGTAAATGGGATATCATTTCAAAGCAGCAGTGGTCAAAAACAATGAAAGAACTTAATAAATAAGGAAGAACTGGTTATTTCCATCTGCCCCACTCCAACCCCCTTCAGCTGTATAGAAATGCTTAAGAAATATACCTCCGTATTTCTTAACTTTCCATTTTTGAGATGGGACAGAATTTCTTTGCCCATGGGATGATGTGGACTGACCCTACTATATTTCAATTTAATGGTACATTTAGTTCCAGATTAGAGAAAAGCCAAGAACCAGACTCTTGACACAATTCTCTCCCCTATTTCCATTGCATGAAACAAAAGAAGTGACCAGTTATTGGAAGAGCTGTTAACCTCTGAGCATAGTGAGCATAGGATCCTGCTGGGAGACTTTACCACCTACAGAACTCTTCTTTGTACATCCCTCCTGACAGACAAGGACTTATTAACTGGACTGTATACTTAGTACAATGATGAAAACACTTTTAAAATAGCCCTGGATACCAAATAATACCAACCTTCATAGGTCCTGTGGCTACTTCAGTATCTACTGCACTAGCCTTGTGCTTTTCCCTGCCATGTTTCTATCTAGGGTTGTGCTGCTTTTCTGGTCTCTTCCCTCCAACAGGAAGAATTAGAAATCAGGACAGACGTCTCCTATCCCTACTGCTCAGGGATGCTCCTTTATCACTGCTCCAGAAAGAAAAAATACTCTTGAAGTTTAGTGAGGATGGGGGCTCTCACAACTTCACCCAGAACCGTCCTTCTCTTCAGCCTAGAGGTTGATTAGTTTTGTGGTATTTGGAGGTGGTATGTTTTGCTTCTGATGTTAAAAAGTATTATTTAGGCTGTCCTGTTTGAGGAGAGAACTAGGCTTACTTAATGATTCTTTCCTGTGTGAAAGAGAGTGCTTTTGCTGCATGAAGTTTCAGCCTAATGTGAAGTTATGCAAATCAAGAGAAAGCAGGGATCTGCCTTTTCAAAAATACAGTAAACTACGTGGTAAAGGTAAATCCAGCAAATATAAAGAGCATTTGTAGGTGATATGGCCAGATTACTGAGCTCATCACTGGTTCCTTTCCAGGTGAATGTAAGGAGCAGGTGTACTTGCCATATCCAGAAGTGCTGTAGAAGTGCAGTGCCATGTTCTGCACCAGCTGCAGATGTGGGAGTGCTGTAAAAGTGCAGTGCCATGTTCTGCACCAGCTGCAGATGTGGGAGTATACATCTGTATCATTAAGCCCCTCTTAATGTCGGTTACTGTTAAGATGATAAAGACCTCTATAACTGATGATGGGTCATGTGCCAGTAAGGCCATTTTCCAGTCACCTAAAGAAGGTAGGAAGCGCTGCCCATCTGTGGGAGATTAGGATCCACTGCAAAGCCAGAAGTACCTCCCAGTTGCTGGCTTGCCTGTCTGATACATTAATTTAGGCCCTATTGTTCCCCAGGTCAGTAGTCAATTGCATCTGAAATAATGGGCATAATGTGGAAGAATGTATTGCTAGGCACTGTAGAGACAGTTACATGCTTGCTAGTTGACCTGCTCTTTTGAACTATACATACGCAAATTAGAAGTACTATTCATTCAGAAGCACTGCATAGCTGCTTTATTATCTGAGTTAGGTTTGTATTTTAGGGGTTTATACCTGTAAAAAAACCCCAAACGTGATGGAAAATACTATGTGCTTACAGCATGGAAGAATTCACATTGATTTAAATAATTGATAAACCATTACTTTATCACTTTGCAGTTAGTGGAAATCCAGTCTGATTTTATGTTTACTTTATTTTTTTTTCTCCTCTATATTTATAACTAGGTTATAAGAATTGTAGAGGGTTGTGTGTGTAGGGGTGGATAGAACTGGGATAGACAGATTAAAAAAATCACAGAAACCTATTATTTTAAAACCAGCTTCTACCAAGTCTAGAAGATATTAAAAATGAAAAAAAAAATAAGTTAACTGGTTATACTTTAAAACTACTGAGGTGGAATAAAAAAGTTAATGATAGAGGAATACCATTTACTCATAAAGGTCTGTGTAAACAGATCAGAGATACAGGAAGGAAAGGAAGGAAACTGATAGCTCAATGGAAGAAAGCGATGTTTTCTTCTGATTTGCTTAACAAGTGAAAGCACAGTTCTGGGAAACTTATTTGTGACTCTTCACACACTTTGGAAGATATCTGGGCTCCAGAATAAGGCATTCAGTTATTTTTGAACACAGCAAGATCAAAGACCAAGCAGAGTGAAGCAATATAAATCAGGGAAGGTGTGCTATGAGCAAGGCTTATGGCAAATAAAACAGGTGTAATTTCAAGTGTGAACTCTACGTACCAATTTATAACTCATCTGGCACCCAAGAGCTTGGTTACCCATATGACTTGACCTCTACAGCAGTGGAGACTCCAAGTGGAAGGATTTCAGACAAACTAAAGAGATGTTCTGCACAGGGCTTGTTACAGGTTAGAAGTATTTTTATTATTATTGTTACTTGTAAAGAAGGAATTTTGAGGTTGCTGTTAGTACAATATCTTTTAAAAGAGCTAGAGAAAACCCCCAACTATTTAGGATGACATGGAATAAAGTAATAAACAGTCATTATATTTATACTCATGCACATATTGCTTAGGAATTGGGAAGCAGATGCATGTACAAGTAGGACAAATTGCACCCCACACTGTGCAACACAGTTTTTGAAAGTCTGTTTTGTTTCCTTGTTTTTCTCAGTCAAATGCTACCTTGCTTCAGAATACTAGGCACTGTATGGGAGGTATAAGGAGAACTTGGCAGGATTTGACCCAGGGGAGGACAGATTGTAAAACTGCATTTATTGCAAACCTTTGTATACAGAATGAGAGGAAAGCCCAGTGCTGATGTTCCTAGCCACAGAAATGGAAACTATTTTGTGCCAGTTAAGACACTGGCTTTACTAATACTGCATAAAAAGCATGTGGTCTCATCATAGTTGTAAATAAAAGGGAAATAGATTCAATCCTGGATGAACTTTTTATTTTTTATTCTAGCCACTCATGAGAATCGTAATGAAATCTCCTGTGCTAGTGCTTTGGAAATTGTTTTTAGAAGCAGGTTGTAATTTAAAGAGATAAAGCTGCCAACATGTTCTGAAACTTTGACTACTGAATATTATTTGTTCCAGAGTGCACTGAAGACTTCTGGCAGTCATAAAGATTTCTGATGCTGTTCCTCTGTGCTCATTTAGAAGTAATGCTGTTGCCAAACTATGAACTACACATAAACCCATAACTCATGTCACATAAAGCTGCTGACAGGACTGGAGATGAATGAGTGACTTATAGCCTGAGTCTGTAAAGATTTTTCATGCTCTTAAACCTTGAGCAGCAGTGAGAGTGCTGCCAAAGACTGAGCTGTCTTTTCTTTGAAGTTGCACATTATATCATATTGGATCCCAACTTAGATAAGAGATGGATCCATTCTTGTTTTGCAGTGTTGAATTGCTCTTGAGGTCAAAGAAGATGTAAGGACGTGGGCTGAATTTTCAGTCTCTTTTGTTGAAAATAAGAGATCCAGCAGGTTGGGCTGGTAGCCAAGTGTTAAGGTCTACAATCAGTGCCTTCCCAGTAAATTTTGACCTGGTATTCTTGAATTACCTTGTGCCTATTTGGAAGGAGAATGTTGGGTTTACTTTTAATAACTTTTCATTTGGCTATTTTTTTTTTTTTTTATTTTCTTGAGGCTCTTTAGTGTAGCTCATGTCTGCAGGTGTGCAAGGCAGACAGTAAGGTATTTAGGAAATTTTAAAAATTAGAAGAAAAGGATCAGGTTGCTCTGTAACATTAACAAACTGCACAGCTTTCAACAGGGACTCAGAGTAGGAGCATCTGCTGATGTCAGGATAATAGCATGAACATAGCATGTAATTTTACAATTGATAATTTGAAGTAAACCAGTGAACAGACAACGACTTAGTTCAGAAAACAAAACTACAATGATGTAATGGGCTTTCAGAGCTTCTTGACAAAAACAGCTGTGGCAGGACTTGTCACCTCTGGCATGAAACTAGTTCAGAAATAACTGCTTGAACATTTTGGCAAAGAAACTGTTGAAAACAATTCTACATTCTAAAATGTTAAAAGTCTTTCCAGTTGCCAGGAGTGATAATTAAATTAAGGCATGAATGAGTATCTTCTGTTTTTAATGACCTCATTCAGAGTTAATTGTGACTGGACTGTCTGTTTCTGTAGCATGATTCTGGCTCCATTGTTGAGCAAGAACAGCTGGAAAAAAGCCTGCTTTTCATCTTGACATCAGTTTTTCTAGCTAATACTTCCTTCCCTTTTTTTTTTTTTTTTTTTTTAGAAATGGNGAGTTAATTGTGACTGGACTGTCTGTTTCTGTAGCATGATTCTGGCTCCATTGTTGAGCAAGAACAGCTGGAAAAAAGCCTGCTTTTCATCTTGACATCAGTTTTTCTAGCTAATACTTCCTTCCCTTTTTTTTTTTTTTTTTTATAGAAATGGGATGTGTGTTTCAATTTGGCTATCTATTTTGCTAGCGGCAGCTTTTTATGAATATGATACAATGTCAGGCATTTCACGCTGCATCTGCTTTGCATGTGCTATGCCCTTGAATTTAGTCTCCCATCCTTCCCCTAAGACATAGAACTAAAGCGCCACACAACCCACCTCTTGTTCTGAAAAACTCTTTTCAGGAAACTTGAAAAGCTTTTAATTCTGCATGGGCTCTTTCCTCCCCCCCTTTCTTTTATTTCTTCTTTCATAGCCATCAATGCCACAGAGCGACGATAAGTATTTCTAAAAATAAAATCTGCAAATTACAGGCCTTGGTTTACCACAGTGTTGCAAACTGTCATTAACAAACAGTCTTGAAAAGCCACTGGCTCTGCAAGCTCTGAGGTAGCTTAAGTCCATAAAACTGTATTGTTCTCTTCCAGTGCTCCCCGTCACTGTATATTTTAACTAGTTGTTGGTTGGTTGTTCTTTTTAAAATGCTTGCTTGTTGCTTGAAGATGCTGGGGTTTTGCCTGCAATGAATTGATGTCCTGTCTATCACTCCAGTCATTGTCCAAATAATATATGACTTAAAGGATGAATAATCCTCTGGCATGCTCTTCCTTCAGTGAAGTTTTGGCATCTTGTGTCTGCTGAGATATAGTACTCACCTTTGCACACAGAGTAACATAGCAGTGGTGTGTTCCTCTGCTTGCCCATGAAATCTATGAAATCTAAGATGGGATGATGCATAACTGGGAAAGAGATCAAAAATGTGCTTTTCTGTGTGCCCTCTTTTCCCCCAGCCTGTATATAATTCATATGCAAATTATACATAGGCTGCTTTTCAAGACTTTTCTATAAAGTTGGCTGACTTCTCTAATTTTGCTTATCTAAGTAAAAGTTGGGTATACCTGAAAAGGTAGTGTCAGTTACTTCCAGCTAAAAATGACCTTGCCAAATTGCTCCTTATCTTGAGATTAAGACCACCTGGTCCTCTTTGTCAGGCAACCTGATGAACTATTTAAATGCTGTGACTATGATTGGAAGTTTCAGAATAGCCATAGGAGCCCTTTGAATTCAGTAACATTCCCAAGATTTAAACACCTCTGTCTATACCCTGCAACCTAGAGATCTTGTTGCTTCCACATCACATCTACCACCACTTGCCAAGGACTACCAAAGCCTTTTTAAGAAGGACTTGAAGTCTGTCCTGGGTTCAGCAGTAGCAGTCATTTTTCTCCTTCTTAGTAGCTGGTACAGTGCTGTGGTTTTGACTTTCAGCCTGGGAACAGCGCTGACAACACCAATGGTTTTAGTTGATGCTTAGTAATGTTTAGTCTGACCAAGGACTTTGTGAGTCTCATGCTCTGCCAGGGAGGAGGGGAAGCCAGGAGGAAGCAGAGACAGAGCACCTGACTCAAACTAGCCAAAGAGGTATTCCATACCACAGCACGTCATGCCCAGGATGTAGAACTGGGGGCAGTTACCTGGAAGTGTTAGATCACTGCTGGAGTTGGGCTGGGTGTTGGTTGGAAGGTGTTGAGCAGTTGTATTCTCTCCTGGTTTTTTTGCCTTATCATTATTGTTATTGGTGGTAGCAGCAGTGAGTTGTGTTACACCCTAGTTACTGGACTGCTCTTATCTCAACCTGTGGGAGTTACATTCTTTCAATTCTCCTCCCCATCCCTCTGGGAGCAGGGGGAAGGAAAGAGGAGGGAGTGAGAGAGCAGACTGCATGGCTGACTTGCTGACTGGTCTTAAACCTTGACAAAGGCAGATGGTTAAGCATTGCTGACATTTATTGCACTGACCAGCAAAACTGGGAGTGACATTGAAAGTCCTGCCTTGAGGCTGTTATTCTCTACCTGCAGCTAGTCCTGTGACTTCTGTGCCTAACATCTCTCCCAGTGTACAATTTTGTATCTCATTCTTCTAAACAGAAACTTCATTTCCTTTGTCAAATTTTGATTTTCTGCAGCTATGGTCATTCTTTTGGAGGTGTTCCTGACCTGAACTGAGGAGAACATAAAGAGAGGACAAGATAGCATCTAAGACTGAATAAAGTGTGAAGAAATAAAACATTTAATATGGGACTTAGATACCCAAGTTGAAAACCTAGATGCCCAAGTGTCTATTTGTTTCCTGTAAATTCTGTGTGCCACCATGGGAGGACATGGGGGTGTGTGTATGCTTTATGTTTTTCCTGATAACTATCTGTTTTATAAAAAATATGTGGCCTTTCAAGGTTTAAGAGCCAGTCCCCCTTGCAAGTGATTTCCTAACTGCTTAGCTAGAATGCTGTCCATCCCTATAAGAGTGCAGTATATGTATCGCACATACAAGACCTAAAAGCTTCAGTAGTTCATTGTCCAGGTCTAGTTCTGTTTGTACTTCTCAGGCTAGGTTAAAGCTGTTCAAGGAAGAAGAGAAAATTGAGCTAAAGTCTCTTGTATAAAGCCATAGCTTTAATCATTGACCTATAGAATAAATTTTATAGATGATTTAATTCTCTATCACATTTGGAAAGAAACTTTGTGACCCTTATAGCAGCCTCACTAGCTATTTTGTTAACTTGTTTTCTAAATTAAGGGCTTTTTAAATAGTTGTTTGCAGGAGGAGCTTTGGAGCTGTGAGTTCTGAATAGATGAACATACGTAACTACAGTGATATGAAGTACTTTTTTTTTTTTGACAAGTGCAGGGTTCTAACCTGCATTAGTCCTTCTGACATTTTCTGTAGGCAATGCTCAGTTAGCTGGTGAGACTTGACAACAAGGCGGTTCAGTCAACTATCTGGTCAGACTGCTTCAACATTCAGGATTGGTGCAGAAGTCCCTTTGTCAGTCTAGGCCTTAATTGATCATAGCTTGTAGAAAATAAAATACAAATAGGGATTCATTTGCAAAAAGAAACTTAAATTTAGTCTTTCAACTCTTTTTGAATCACAAAATTATTATTTAGTGAGTAACTATTATTTATTGGATTCTTATGAAGCCTTACTAGTAAGAAAAATAAGGAGTAGGTAAAAAAATGTTGTAATTTACTGAATATTAGACAAAACTATTGTTCTTGAGAGCTTTTCAGGTAGCCTTATTCCAAAAGGGAATACAGTGAAACATGCCTTTGTATTTTATCAATGTGTTAATCTACAATCCCTAAAATGTATTTCTTTAGAAATAGTACCCAATGATGAAAACTGAAAAGAATAAACATTTACTGACATTGCTTCTTGAATTGTGTCAGTGGTTTTTGTCATAATCCAGAAAAAAAAATAATTGGCTTTTCTTTGGAGTGCCCTTGTTTGTAAATCAGTAGGCATATTAGTAATGCTTAATCAAATTTCAGAATCTGACTTAAAAACTCACTGGCTTTTCATAATTAGACTTTTTATTAATACTATATTCTGATTGCAATGTTTTTACTTGTTTTTGTAGAGGTAGTCTCATATCTACCTGTACATATAGAGAGATATATATATACACTTACGTATAAATATGTAGCCACATAGGGTTGTGCTGAAGTAATAAAAGTGATACAGGTAGAAAAATTGTGCTCTCTGAAAGTAATGATTATGTGATTCAATTAGCTATGTCTCATTTGAACCTCTAAAGCAAACAGATACTTCCCAATTTTGCGATCTGAACACCAAAATGTTTAAGTTCTAATGGGTACAGGATACAATTTTGTTTTAATTAGTATCTTTTAACATAATATTTTTATTACAGAGAAACCATAAATTGAATAGTTATTTCTCTTTATCATGAATGGTTCTTGGCAGATTGTAGGAATATTTACAGTATAAAATAATTAACAAACTTCAAAGGCTATACTGCAATATTAAAGATGACTTGAACACATATCTGATTAGACTAAAAAGACATCTGGATGTTGATGAGTGGCTTTACATGAATTTGAGAATGCAAACAAAGTGATTTTATCCATCTAATATATGAAAAACCACTTGGCCTTAAAATTTAAAATTTAAAATTGGGCCATTGCAAGAAGTTCAATATGGTAGTTGGACAAAATAGATATTATGAAGCTTCAGATATTTACTGGAATGTTTTAGAGTAGAAAATACAATTTACTGGGGCTGAAAAAGTGTTCTCTGCATATTTTGCATTTAGGAAGGCATCATCAAATTCAGAATGGGTTTTATTCAAATTCTATCCAAATTATAACTAGATATTATCTTTTTAAACTCCAAGTATTAAGTATGTATATAAAGATAAACAAGAACAAATTGCCTAAAACTCAGGAAGGGCGATGTTGTATCACAGTATCTGAAATTACCTCTGGCTTGATGAAGATATTAGTGTAGTTTATTTGACTTTTTGCAGAATGTGTCCCTGTATGATTTTTGCATGAAATTCTTGAAGATTTGGTATAAAGTCTTAAGATTTTTCTTCAGTGAGAGAAAAGACTTGTAAGTATAGAATGTTTTTCTACCCTCCCATGTGTGTGCTGTTGAAGCAGAGCTGGAGCTGCAACGCTGTAGATGGCAAGAATAGAGAAGTCGTGTAAGCACAAAAGAGGAAGAAAACCCAAGTTCTTAGTGTTTTGCTGGACTTGAGTAAGCACAGCACCTTTATTTCACCATCCACTTGAGAAAAGATGAACCATTAGCAGTTCATGGTGCAAGGCACAGCTTGTGCTAAGAAGCCATGGTAGCTTTGTTGGTAAAGGAAATCTCCATCACCTCTCATCATCCTTGTTACACCAGAATGCTGAGGGCAGCTGAGCACATTTCTTATCCTCCCAGATGTCGTAGCCTTAAAAAAAAAATATTATTTCTTTTTTTAATCAGCATGAGGCCTCTGTAAAACTCCAAACCCCAGTCCTGGTCTACTTCTGAGAGTTAGAAAGTCATTCATTGCACTTCAGCACAGAAGGACTCCTTTCAGAAGGGCTTTCAGAAGCATGTAGAAAGCAGTTTCTGGCTGCTTAGCACAACATCCAAAGGAGCATGGACTTCAGCAGGGCTTCCTGACAGGGTTAGATGCCTGCTAGCAGAAACTAAAAATCAGCAGGCTTCTGAAAGCTGGGCCTCTGATGCTGAAATTAAGGATGAGGTTTCTTTTCCTTCATGTACTGGGGCATCCATCTATGTGTGAGAAGGCTTCTTTGCCATCCTTTATAGAATAGGCATCTGGAATAGACACATGATCTGTGGGTTTTGATTTTTTTTTTCCTTTCCATTTTTTATTTGCATACTCTATCTCTTACTACTATATCATAAAACGGTTAGGTTTCCACATTTGAAACATCATGACGCATGTTGGAATTACAGAGGTACAGATTAATATTTGCTATATTTTTACACTGCTAGGTTTGAAAATGAAGTGGCACTATTAATTTTGTTAGATTATTATCAGTTCTGTTGTCCTTGATCTGTTCTGGTATCACTTGTGTTCTGCCATTCTGTTTTCAGTTTTTTATGTTGATTAAGAAATTAATGGGCATTTTCAAGTTGAGTGAGTTCCATTTTCTTACACGCCTGGTCTTCTGAAATAGTTGTGAAATAGTTGTGAAATAGTTGTGGCAGCACTGGGTATAAAACCAGAGTTCTGACACATTCCTCACAAAATCAGTTGGATATCAGATATGGTGTTCTAGACCTTGATGATGATTTCCAAAAGTTTTTAGTCTTTCCAATGGAACAAAATAGTGCAGTATCTATGCACCTTAAGTATATGCTTATGTAAATGGAGATAAAAAAGCACACCCAAAAACTTCAGTGTTTGCACATGTAATTGCATGGTCATTGCTGAGCCAGAATTGTTACTGATGGTCTTCCAACAGTTATATGTTCATCAGTTTATCTGAAATACTGTGTGCTCATGGGCACTAATACATGGCAGATCTTTATTTTCATTATGATTATACTTGTACTTTTCTAGCAATACAAAGAGCAGAATAGTGTGTCTCAGTTATTTGAGAAGGCAGGAAGACTGGCTGGTTAATATATTCATTCATAGGTTCTTCATGTGCTTTTTCATTTTACTCTGTGTCACTCTGAAATTAGCTCAGCTCTTTTTCTGCCTTTATTCTGCTGTAACGCAGGACAGCAGGTGAAACGGGCGCTTCTACAGGCACGTAGCTAGCAAAGCCATGTAAATCCCTTTGAAAGGAGTGGGAATGTTTTGCAAGAGTTTAAGTAAGTTCTGAAAGTATAACTGGATGTACTTATATACATGAATGCATGATTTACTGTATTTGGATTATATGCAGTTTGCCTGATGATTTATGTAGTGATGTGCAAGAATTTTTAGTGATGTGAATTTCTGAAAATGTAGACAGATTCCTTTCTTGCTACATGATGTTCATTTTCTGATCTGTCATTTTTGGGGAGGGGAAAAATGTTTCTGCAAACCGGTAAGTACCTAGAAAAACAAATTGTGCTAGGCTGAAATGCAAACTCTTTTCATTATAACTTGTATTACTGATGTACCAGAGAATGTAAAATCATAAGCAATTTACAAAGCTCATAGATTTAATTTTCTAGAACTGATAGCATTAGAAGTGTAGTTTATATCAGTCCAATTTTAACAAAGGTTGCTTACTGTAGTTACAAAAATAATTGTATCAGTGACACTGTATAAGTCCTCTCAGGGAGAACAGTGTTGTAGTGGAAACTGCTCAAGGTTAATAGTATTTACAATGCAATTTTTATGCATTTTATTACTCACCTGGCAGGAAAGAAATATACAGCATTCTTATTTCAGTTTTATACTTTGTTTTAAAACAATATTGCTTGGATACCATTGGTAATCTCTTCAGATTCTCTATTACAGTTGTTACCTTTCTCTAGGTAACAACAAATAATTTTCTCAGTGAAATACAGTTAGAGCAAGGCAAGGGGGTAGATCATTTCCCTTCTCTTTGCAGCTGCTTCAAGCTTTTAGATCACGGTCGATAGGATTGCACCATGAAACAGGTGGATTTTCACAGTCTTGATCCCCAGGATATCTGTCACAAAAGACATGGTCCCACTGCTGTGATTATGCTTGTTTCTACAGTCTTGGAGGTGTCATGTTTTTAATCTCATCTGATGTATAGCCAGGACATGGCTGTAAGGTTACCTTTGGAGTCCAGGTTTATGTAACGGTTCTGAAGTTGTCCCCAAGCTATCCAACAATATCAAAGATCATATAACTCCTTTCCAATACCTCAGATCTGTGCACATCAGTAGAGATTTAAAATATTAAAAAGTATTTGCATTTTTTGTAATATTTTTTTCTCACTAATTTCTCCTTTGTATTGATATTTGTCAGTGTATTGATGTAGTGGAAGTGGCATTGCCAATGAGGAATGCTTGAGATAGAAACAGGTGGTGGTGGAAATTCACAAGAAGCAAATTATCAAGTGTTTTCTGGTATAGTATTTCAGATTCAAAATAAGTTTAGAAGAAGTTGAGGGCAAGCAATTTTCCCATGGTAGTATATTCCTATGAAACCATATTTACTCATGGTTATCTGGATGAAGGTAGAAAATAAGAAATATGGTAACACAGCACTTAAGTTAGGAGGCTACTGATGTTCTGTGTCATGACAGATCTCAGAGTACCTGTACTTGCTTCATGGTTATTCAAATCTATATATAGATGTTTAGGTTGTTTTAAAGCAGAAATTCAAAGGTATTGATTAGTACAAAGATTGCAGTCCCAGAAAATTTGCTCTATGCTGTTGAAATTGAATATTTTAATATCGTCATTTAAATTCACTGAATTACTCATGGCAGTGAAGTTAGCCACAGGTATGTATTAGTGGAACCAGGCTAAAGTCTGAGTTGCCAGGAAAAGAAGCTATTGATAAAATATTCTGACTGAGTAGAGACTAAGAGAAGTTCATCTGAGAGGCAGAAACTGTCATTAACATGTCAGTATGGGAAGATCCTCATTTGCAGTGATCCATAATACAGCTTTTATGAGCAAAGCAAATGCTACATACTTGTGAATAGAGGATACATGCTGTGGCTACTGCTTCTAGTAGTACCTTTCTTTGAGATAAATGGTTCACACAAAATGCTCCCCTGCTAATGAAGACTTAGATTGCTGGGGACCCCTTTCCAAGATTGCGACCTTGTGCGCAGTGAGAAGGAAGGGTATTCTTCATGAGGTAATGAATGCACAATGCAGACACTGCAGTCTAAACTTTTATGCACCAGCTTGGTTTCACAGAAATTATGTATGTGTAGGTCTGCATATGCTCACATAGTTCTTATTTAAACATCATAGATGCCCTTTTCCTTTTCCCTCTCTTTTTCCCTCTCCCTCTTTCTCTCTCTCCTTTTCCTCTTTCTCTACCTCTCTTTTTCCTTCTCCCTTTCCCTTTCCTTTTATTTTTATTTTTCCACTTTTTGTATACATGTGGTTCTTTTAAGATCTGCAAAAAGCATCAGAAATAGTAATGGCAATTATTGTTTCTTCTATGATATAATTTAGCCATCTTGTCCACTACAGCTGCTGAGGGAGTTATGCTGGGATTTTGTTCAAGGAATCCAAATACTTCATAGTCTTTATTAAGCATTGCTTTATTCAATGTTCTGTAATAAATATTTTTAGCATCACTTAATTACCAAAACACGCAAACTCAGAACTATGTCAGTCTGTTCATTAACAAGGAAAGCTGCTATCTCCTGCTTCTTTTATAATTAAAAAAGGTCAATTTGTTTTTGAAAGTTTTCACCTTTTTGTTTACTTTTTTTTCCATTACTTGTGAAATGCATGCTTAAGTTTCAACCAGTTCAGATAATCTTTAGAAGGATAAAGATAACTACATCAATTATACCTACAATAATTTTGGTCTTATTTATTCACAGAGTGGCAGCAAAAATTGAAGGCTTTCTTGTGATACAGTGGAGCTCTCTTGTCTTTCTGTTTGTGTTAGAACAAAAGTTCTCTTAAAGTCTTGAAATGTTTAAATACATAAGAGGCTTAAGCAGTCTTTCTTTTTTCCTGTAGTTTACTTTTTCTTTCTTTACTTCCAGCCTGCAGTGTTGTTCCATTAATATTTTTTGGCAATCAACACATATGAAAGCGGTATAAGTATCTCAAGGAGGTCTGTTCAGCCTTGATTTTTCTAAGACTCAAGCATCTTAAATAATTCAGATCTGTGGAGCTTTTATGTAGATTGGTATGATCTGACAATCCTGTTGAGACTCAAGTGTTTAGAAACCTTGCCAGTTACTTTTAAAAACTTCCTAGTGCAGAGGGAGGCGATGCGGGCTCCTTTTTTTTCCCCTCTGTGAACACCAGTTATGTCTATTGCCTGAAGAATGGCTTCATGCATGCCTCCCAACTTCTTTTTTTTGTCAGCCACTCCAACCACCCTGGCATATCATAAGCTTTTATATGAAGGTTGGATTTTCCTGTCACTTTTTTTAAGCTATAAAAGTTCAAAGCATGAGACACTTGTCAGGCTTTCAACATCTGCTGTGCTGTATAGACCGCAAAAGGCAAATCTGAAACTGTGGAAGAAGTAGCTCCAACTTTTCCTTGTTTGTCTTCTCTCACATACTGTTACTGGGTGAGTGGAGATAGTTTGGCTTTTTTTCAGACTTAAAGCAAATATTTCCCAGGCTACTTTGTGCTGGAGCTTATGTAGCATTGCACATTTCCTTGTAGGTTGCTTGGTATGAATAGATTAGCATCTACAAGCCTTCTGCCAAGTGGCTGCTATCCTTATGTTTCTTTACAGTGGGAATATTTTTGGTGCTGCAATCTGATAGCAATTTCCAGTCAAAATATCACTGATATCTGTTGCCTTCTGGATGCTCTTTTGTGTCATATATCTTTTTTATTCTTACAGAACTGGTCCGACAGCTTTCAAGTAAGCACCAACTTAATTTCTCACTTGTAACATTGACCAAAGCGTTATGTTCCATTGAATACTGATGTCTGCTACCTGCTCATACTTACTTAAAAAAAAAAAAAAAAAAAAAAAAGTAATAAAATTTCTCT
>NDXB01014244.1:78599-91646 GCA_002631895.1 Agapornis roseicollis
TTTTTTTTTTTTTTGGTAATATTTTTTTTTTTTTTTTTTTTTTTTTTTTTTTTTTTTTTTTTTTTTTTTTTAAACTGCACTGACTTAAGTTCTGTCTAGGAAAAGAAAAAAATCCTATAGAATAGAATAGAATATTGAAAATTGATTTCTAACTATTTTAAGAGCTTTTAAGATTAAACAGTGGCACAGATGCACTGATCAAGCTACTTATAGAATCGTAGAATCATAGAATAGTTAGGGTTGCAAAGGACCTTAAGATCAAGTAGTTCCAACCCCCTTGCCATAAGCAAGAACACCACACACTAAACCATGGCACCCAAGGCTTCGTACAATCTGGCCTTGAACACTTCCAGGGATGGAGCACTCACAACTTCCTTGGGAAACCCATTCCAGTGCCTCACCACCCTAACAAGAAAGAATTTCTTCCTTATATCCAATCTAAACCTCTCCTGTGTAAGTCTGAACCCGTTACCCCTTGTCCTGTCACTACAGTCCCTAATGAAGAATCACTCCCCAGCATCCCTATAGGCCCCCTTCAGATACTGGAAGGCTGCTGTGAGGTCTCCATGCAGCCTTCTCTTCTCCAGGCTGAACAGTCCCAACTTTCTCAGCCTGTCTTCATACGGGAGATGCTCCAGTCCCCTGATCATCCTCATGGCCCTCCTCTGCACTTGTTCCAACAGCTCCATGTCCTTTTTATGTTGAGGACACCAGAACTGCACACAATGCTCCGGGTGAGGTCTCATGAGAGCAGAGCAGAGTAGAGGGGCAGGATCACCTCCCTCGACCTGCTGGTCACACTCCTTTTGATGCAGCCCAGGATACGGTTGGCTTTCTGGGCTGCAAGCCCACACTGAAGCCAGCTCATGTTCATTTTCTCATCAACCACCACCCCCAAGTCCTTCTCTGCAGGGCTGCTCTGAATCTCCTCTTTGCCCAACCTGTAGCTGTTCCTGAGATTGCTCCAATCCAGGTGTAGGACCTTGCGCTTGGTTTGGTTCTTCTGTCCCCAAGGAGAATGCTGGTGTTCCACTTGCAGCAGCAGCAGCTTTGGGCACTACTTCACTTCTGTCTCACACTAGCAGAACAGCAAAAGACCAGTTACTCACCAAAAACACAGTATTGAAGCTAGTTTGTATTTTCTGTGTGTGACTCGTCTACTGTTAAGCATTGTTTTTTTTCCATGAAATTGTTGATTATCTTGAATTTTTCGGCATAGGCTGTTATGCGAGCCTTTACAGATTACTCACGAATTACTTTCTGTGACTGTTCTTGGTTTGTTATTCATGCTGGGATTACTCAGGTAATTCATATAGTTTGTTTGTTTTCTAACTCAATGACTCCTAAACACACCGAGAGTTTCTAAGTTATCAATATGAATAATTTTGTCTGAATACTAATGTGAAGTTTTACATAAGCCTTCATGGCCACTTAGTGCTTGCCTTGATCTTTCATACATACATGAAAACTTCAAGAAAAGTAACTGCTGTTTGCAAATGGCTAAGAAGCATACCTGTGCTTTCCAAAGGGTTTGATGTAGCTGGGATATGACTTAAGTGATGACTGCGTGGTGGGTGGTACAGTAGCTAGCTTGTCATGTAACTTGGAAGATATGGAATGTCAGGCAGTAGGGATGATAAGGAGAGTTCCATGGCTTCTTGTTAAAAACCTTCTGCATGATCCTGAAGACTGCTGAGGATGATCCTTTTGTTCTGTATTATTGCCTTACTTCTAAGGCAGAGTCCTCCATTCCATTAAGCTTTCAGACCCCTAAGGCTCCATTCAGTCTTGATATTGTGTGGTTTGGGATACAACATGCCTAATGATTTTTCTGTTCTCTTCATAATTCTACTAATTTTCCTGCAAAGGTTCAGTGAATGTACAATATTTAAAATGGAATTGGTTTTGTTTGGTGGTTTGTTTTTTGTTGTTTGTTTTTTGGGTTTTTTTTGGGGGATGGGGGTCATTTTTATTCTTTGAAGACCAAAAAATCCCATCTGTGAAGAGTAGGGCTGACAATTCATATGCATCCTGTGAATTTTGTCTCAAATACTTGTACAATCTACTTTCAAAGGTATTTTGTAAATTACAATACCCTACAAAATAGTACATAACTATTATAATGGACTTCTAGTTGTTATTTTAGCTTATACTTAAGCTATAGCTGTGGAAAAAAAAGGAATGAGAAGCTGCACAGAAATGTCTCTTATTCAAGTACAAATGTGTCTATTTTTGAACAACATGAATCAATTTAGAAATATGGCTGGCACCATTCTGTAAATTAAAAATATAAAATAAGTCTTCACAGCTGTAAATTATTTGCCTATAAGAGGTGAAATCTTTATACTGTAACAATTTCTACTGACCTAAAACATGACTTGACCAAGCTAACTGGTCTCTTCTGAAGGTGTTTTTCTTAAAATTAATATAAGTAAATTGAACTCTTGGCATCTTTTAGAATCAGGGCTAATTTTGATGGAAACTGTAATATGGTAAAAGGTTAGCGTTTATAGTAGTGTTGGTGGACTCTGTTTGGACTCTGTGTATTTAAAGCTTAGGTTTTTTGTTTTTGTTTTTGTTTTTGTTTTTTAACTGTAAACATGCATAATATCTTGATTAACTCAGAAGCAGAAGCATCTCCTGGTATCCAGCCACGTGACTTAATCCATTTCATAAAGTGGTGAAATGTTTTTCTTCTGCAGGTCCTACTGGTACTCTGGTTCAGAACTCTTTTGAGTGATGAGGTTTGTGAACACAGAAGCATTTTCATACCAGATGACCAATAAAAAAAAATTATCATACATTCCAGTGTGGCGGTTATGGACAGTAGTGAAGTCATGTAACTGCCTAGAGCTACAGCTCTAAAGTGAGTTATGCAAGAAATCTCATAATTGCTTATTAGAATATCTGCAAGAAGATCAGTGATTCTGTATATATACTGTCCTTCTTGATAGTGGAATTGTACAACTCTGGGTAGTAGGTTTAGTTATTGTTATTAAACTTAGCCAATAAACTTAGAGCTTAATACATGTGCTCAAAAACTGCACTAGATCTTATAATATCTATGTTTTTCAAAACATAATATTTAAATTTGTATTTGTTCTCCAGTGGTATCCATTACTGTCTGACTCTCTGAATGTATTAGTGTTTGGCTTTCCATTACTTATATTTGTTGAAATTGACCTGTTTGACCTGACTATGTTTTATGGTATTGCCCCTCCCTAAGAAATTCTTTTCTGACTGAACATAAAGGACACCCTGGTGTCTTTTATTTGTGCCAACTTTCCTTCTGCCATGAGATAAGGCAGGGAAGCTGAAGCTTCCTTTCTCTTCAGAGAAGCCACAACCTGGTCAGAGTGTGTGAAAAGCTTTCTTGCTAGACTTGTTAGAGTCTAACAACTTCCATATTTTAGCCATAAATTAATTCAACCAGGGGTAATAGTATTCCTTAAGGAAAATGTTGCAGATCAACCTTCCCACATACATTATTAGTTTAAGTTGCTTGATTGTTGCCAAACCCTCATCTCAGTCAAGAACCAGTAAGGAGCTCTTTGGCATACAGAAATTCAAGGCTGCCTCTGCATTAAAGTTCTTAAGCTGTGCAGTCCAACTAAGTCTTCCTTTTTTCAAGATCTTGCAGCTTAGTTATATCCTTCTGCTAATATAAGATTGAATTGGCTTACTTGCGTAGATCTATGTCTGCTTGGTATGATGAACTCTAGTTACTATAGAGATAATCTATGAGCTTAGGCTAGGAGTGTAGTTCTGCATTCAAACTGTATTTCAGTCTACAATCTTTTCATTCTTAGTACTTGACTTCCTCTTTAAGAAGGAAATTCCAGCATTCTGCACACTGAAAATATTTTATGCATTGTTGTGTCGATACGTATGTTATTTTTCATTATATTTTGTATTAGAAAAAGGAAGTGAATGTTATGTGTTCCTCCCAGCCTCTTCCCTGACATAAGCCACATGAGATTCAAGCGAATACAAATGGTTCCCAAAGGATGACACAGTGAAGAAATAAAACTTAGACTTTGCCTGTTACTTCCATTAGTGTAGGCACTGTGCTTCCTGCACGTATTTCCACTTACAAATAATTTTGTTCCATTAAAGAGGACAGAGAAGTTAGAGAAAAGATGATCCTTTTCAAGAACTGTGTGCTTTATCTAGTGCCTGGTTGTCTTGCAATGGTGCCTGGTTGACAAGCAATGCCTCTAAACTATTCCATTAATAAATTCAGAACATTAAATATTTTGCATGATTCATATCTCAATGAAATGACAAGAAATTCCATATTCACAATGGACTAATAAATTTGCTTTAATTCACTGTATGCTAAATTCCAGTCTTTAATTGTTTCCCAAAAAATGTCATCATTATTTCCTAGGAGGCTATTTTCTGTCTTTTCAGAGATTACATTAGAAAATCAATATCGTTATAGGATATCTGGAATATCCTGTAATTTCTGAGATACTTCCACCTCATTCAAACTTAATGAGAAGTTTTGATACTGCTTTTGCATTAAGTTATAAGGAAGGTTAGCCCACACTAAATTTGTAAGGGACTTTTATATGGAAATGAACTTTGCACACATGATCAAAGTTAAGGGTATATTATATGCTGAAATTAGCAGAGGTAATGGTTATATTTTTTAAAAAAATTATAGGTCAACAGGGTGATAAGTTAGCCAGTTTTCTAGACTGGATATTACCCATCTGCTGTTCCAGACTGCTTTGACACTGTCAGCATAAAAGTCCATTGATGTTCTTTGGATTCGTATAGATTGGATGTCCTCCAGTACCCCACATTGAAGGCTATTAGATGGCTACACTTGAGTCCTTTTCCAGTTCTAGGTTCCTGGAGTTAAAAGATCATGTTGTGCTTTGCATTAGTGCCCTAAGTGGTGGGTAGAGTGGCTGTGTACCTGCCTGGGGCTGGGGAATTGATCATTGCTGAGGTTTCCTGAGCTCTGAAGCAGAGGGTCAGAAAGCCTTTGAACATAATATTCACAACAAGGATACATTTGAAGTCAGTGCTAAAAAGATGCAGTTTCAGATGAAAGTAAGGGAGTCTATACTGGCTTATAAGAAAACTAGAGATGGCACTTCACTTTCTTTTATTACAGAGAACAGGGCATGACCTTGCTCAGAAGAGACACGAATTTTCATTTTATTGTGCATAATGCCAGATGAATGGAGCCACAAAGGACTTCAGTAGTAGCCAGGACATCAGTGAGGAGTAACGTTTTTTATCAACAAAAGTAACCCAAGACCTCCTGAAAGAAGTCCAAAAACTTTAGATACAATAATTTATTTTCTTTTTTTCCCCACACAGAACTTATATAATGACTTTTCATAAGTGCCTCCTAAAAACCACCACAGTGTTTGAACATTACCTAGTGTCTATTTTTCTGGCTGTGCCTGTGATAAAGTGCCTTGGGAAGAGGAATCTCTCCTTTTTCCCACCTGACATCTGCCACAATTCCCTTTCTTGCTTCACATGCTTCTAATCACGATGCTTTAATGCAATTCTTGAAATAGTCACATATTTCTCCCGTTTCACTTCCATCTCTAGTTTCTTTACGTTACGTGCTGTGAGAAACTTCCCTTGTGCCTTGCATCGAAGGGACAGCCTTGCACTACCTGTTGTCTTTTTTTTTGATGTATCAGATTTAAAAAATATAACCACATATTAAATCCTGTGATGAGCAAGTAGAGCTTAAAACTGATTTGTCCAATGACTGATAGGAGATAGAGCTTTCATGTTATCAGATATAGTCTATAATACAATCTGAAATGTATTTTGAAGGATTTTCATCATTCCCTATGATGAGAGAGATTTTACAGTGTTCTACCCAGACATTTCTTCCTGACATAAAAAATGGATTCAAACAGTAAATAAACTGATTAAGATACACATGAAAATGCATTTGGATAGTAAGACAGCAGCAATATGAACCAGAGGATGCTTGGAACCCCTAAGGCTCCAAATAATTATTATAAAACTCCCATTTTGTTCACAGCAGACTTTCTGTAGGAGACTCAAAGTATATTTTAAGGTACAGTGAGTGCTCTGTTTTGGATCAGTGGGACTAGACAAAGCTGCTTTGTAATTTTAAGTTTGTCCTTTAATCCTTCAGCTGCTCATGGAGGGAGGGACCATTCTGGCATATAATATTAACTCACCTCCTATTGAGGTTCCCATCGGTTTCCTACATGGGTATTTCCTCTGTTTTGTGGTCACAGGAACTAGTGACACATCATCCAAAGGAAAGGCAGCCATTAAATGTATGTGCAGTTCTCTCAGCTGTCTTCTTTCTAGCTCTGCCTATGTTTTCCCTAAAAATCACATCATCAGATGCAAAGATATACCTTATCGGTAACACCCTGGACAATTTGCTTACTGTCCTTATTCAGCCACTCTCTTAGCCTCTCTAAGATGTGGTACACTATTATTCTCTCAGAAACACTCTTACGGAGAAGAAAGCTCGTCCATGCCATTCATGCATATTATCAGTTCCAGGAGAAGACTTACATTTATGCCAACCCAGAATTCAGTGAAATATTTTTTTCTGCTGTAATAATATTCAAAATCCAGCTACTACTTGTTACTTTTCCCTTCTTTACCTGAGCCCCAGGAGTAGAAACTCCCTGATGCCTGGAAAACTTACCAGGAAAAAACTTACCAGGAAAAAGTTACATATTTGGAGAACATCTCTTCCTGTGGTCAAAAAAGTGAGGAGAGCTCAACAATAAAGAATAACCTTACCCTAGCAAATTTCCTCCCCATGAACCACATAGCTTCTGAGCAGTTCCCATGTTTTACTTCCCCAGAAGTCTATAACCAAAGAGCAGCAGCTCATACCAAGAAGTTTTAGTGACACCTCCTTCCCAGAGCTGGCTTTTATGTTAAAAGAGTGTATCTTGTTAGTGGCGGCGTAACATTTGGAAGACACCCTCTATTAAATACTCAGGAGCTGAGCTTATGTTGTGGGGAACGTATACCCTGCACTAGCCCCCTTCTCCCAACAAATCAAGGGGGAGACCCACACAAGATTACCATAGCTGTTATCCTGGCATGCTGCAGGGTTTTTTTCCAAAGAATTTGGGACCCATGAAGTTATGATGTATAACTAGACCTCATCTAGTTATGCAAGTATAATATGGTCAGTGGGAACTTCTAGGGACCAGACAGTGGAGGGCACCATAGATTATAACCTCTCATGCACTCATACTAGGTGAGATTTTCTCACTTAGTTTGATTCCATGCTGTGTTTAGCACTGTATCTGTCATAATGTGAGGCAGAGATTGCTCAGAAGCCTCTGGTTCCAGACATGAATGGAATGCTGGATAAATACATGCTCCTGAGTACATGCTCTGCCATGATATTTACGCAGTTATTTAATACAGTCCACTTGGCTAGCAAATAGCCTCATCAGCCAGCACAGAAGAGCTCTGGTGGGCTGCAGAATGTAAGCTCCATTAGTGTTCAGCATCATCCTGGAATTATTTCCTGCCTATTATTTCATCCAGTATGTAATAATTCACTCCTAGTTAATTTGTGTGATCAGCCCAGGATCAATTAAAAATAAGTGAATAGAAAAAGCCCCTTTTTCTATTTTTGATATCTCAGACTGGCATAGGGAATATGGATCCATAAATGGTCTCAGTAAGATCAGGTACTGCTTTTAGCCTACGTAAAGTATATCTTTTCATGTCTCCATCAGCAGTGGTGCAGTAATCTCTCTGCCAAGAACAAACTTGTTATCTTTTTGCCAGCAGCAAAGGAGGTGTGTCTATTGCCGTGTCTATTGCCAACTAAAAGCCATTTTCCCAGATGGTTAGGAAAGCTCTCATACCGAATACCGATCACATAGCAGATGGAAGATGCAGCTACCTCTCATGGTTAGCCAAAGCTGCATTAACTTCCTTCACATAAGGCTTCTTTTATGTAGCTAGAAATGATGTTATATAGAGAGCAGATGGAATTCCTGCAAGGCCAGGTCCTCGTCCGGTGCTAGACTTCAATGCTAAAGAATGTACTTCTCCCCAGACAATCTCTGGCTCATAGCAATCATGAATACAACATGTTGTATTCTATTGGTTAAGAAGCATACTTTCAAACTTCTACCAATTACTGTGGACTAAAAATAATGTTTCAGTAAGACAGCGTGTAAAGCACTAACAGATGTTGAACGTTAGACTCCTGAGCCTAGTGTTTTGTTGGTTGTGAGAGGGTTCTGGTTTTTATGTTCCCTGCTCATTGCAGAGGGCTGGCCTGGATGTGCTTTGCTTCCAACCCAAACTGTTCTATTATTGTTTGGTGGGCTGCAGCCCTTCACATGGACCTAACCTAGAGGAAAGGGTAGATTTAGTGCAACAACATGCTGTGGCCATGTGAGAGGCTTTGCCTGTTTGCTGTCAGCTGCTTCCACTTCATTCTAAAACTTGGAATTGTGCCCTGGGGTAGATCCTAGGCAGGATGTGTCTGCTCTTAACTGCTCCTTTATGCCCTCTTTCAACTTGGAAGGAGAGGGGCACTCCCAGGACCCCAAGATGGGACAGCTTGTTCCATACTGGTGTTGGCTTCAGTAAAACCTCACAGGAGTAGCTCAGTCACACCAGTTCACCTGACATCCAGCAGGATCATGCTTATGATGAGGAAACTGGATCTAGTCAGCTCTGTTTCAAAGTCAGAAGTGCCCACTGCTCTCTGTGCTCCTGCATGGCCGTGTGGAATTACTGGTGAGCAGGGACTCTTCATTAGGGACTGTCGTGACAGGACAAAGGGTAATGGGTTAAAACTTAAACAGGAGAGGTTTAGATTGGATATAAGGAAGAAATTCTTTCTTGTTAGGGTGGTGAGGCACTGGAATGGGTTTCCCCAGGTAGTTGTGAGTGCTCCATCCCTGGCAGTGTTCAAGGCAAGGTTGGACGAAGCCTTGGATGGCATGGTTTAGTGTGAGGTGTCCCTGCCCATGGCAGGGGGGTTGGAACTAGATGATCTTAAGGTCCTTTGCAACCCTAACTATTCTATGATTCTATGTTGCAAAGTGCTGTAGTGTAAAAATGCATACCCTGAAAAATGCAAGTCCTAAGAGAACAGGACTGGGATACCCATTCACCATACTGATGGCTCACCCCTATGAAAGCAATGATTTGGACTGAATTCTGGTCATTTGGACAAATTTGTTCCAGAACATCTAATAGTCTTTGAACCGTAAGTTGCTGTGGGGCCACCTGAGCCGAAGGCTTGTAGCTCAACTAGTTTGAAATGATTTTTGGTTTTTTCTACATCATGTTTCTTCAACTTCCCAGAGGTGATAGGAAGCAGGTAGAAGAAAGTGTGTGTGTTCATTTATGCATGTGTGTGAGGTCACAAAAATGTCTTTTTCAGTGCTTTCTCTATGAAGAACTCGCAAAAACCTCATGAGGTTTAGATTATTAAAAGCTCTTTTTCCTAATAAACTAAAATAGGAGATAAAATAGGAATAATAATGTTGGTTTAGGTAATTTTTTATTGAATAAAGATTCATTTCATGTTTCAGCAGCAGTGAAACATACACACAGTGACAATGTACTGCTGTCACATGTTAATTAGTATTCTACTGTAAGCAAAATAATCCCATACACCAAAAGCTTTCTCTCCCATATTCACTGTGAAATACTGATTTCGGCTGCTTAGGAAGCATGTCTTAGAAATCCCCACCAATTTTCACAGTTCTTGTGATATGCTAAGCTTTGGTTCTCCATTCCTTTTTATTTCTCTTCATTGTCTTCTCTGTGGTAACGGAGGCATTGCTTTTTATGTTTCATTGCTATTCATCTTTAACATTAGACAAAAACACATGATTGCACTTAAGAAGAAAAATAATACAAATATGATCACATGTACAAGAATAATAAGAACAGAAAGCCTGAGAAATTTAAAACTGCGGCAGCTTTAAAGAGAGCCAATATCTCAACACAGTGTAGAAAGCTGATCTCAGTTCTAGAGAACCTGGACAACCCAGTGGCTCCAGCAAGCTGTTCTGAGTCAGTGGAAGGTGTTAGTACTGACACTACTAAAAATATATAAAGAATGAAAAACATGACTATGAATCATGATTTTGAGTGAAGCAATCTAGATTTAGCAAGTCTAGCTAGCATGCCTGTAAACCCAACTGATTTGGCTGGGATATGACTATCTACATTGTGATTTGATAAATCATATTCACATAATGCATACTTTTGTGTGTGTGTGTGTCTGTGAGGGTTTTTTTATGTTAGTTTAATGTTTATCATTTTGTTCAATCTTTTGAGTAACACATTCAACCATTCAGATGTCGCTTACCTTATGATTGTTATCTGATCCTTCATCTTGTCTAGCTGTTGGAATCTTTTCTAGGGCTCTGACATCTGTTAAAACTAATCTGGGGGAACAAGGTACCTATTGGCTCAATGAAGAGCATGCTGAAGGGTGAATTTCTTTTCTCCATAGCTAGGCTTCACTCAAACTGAAAAAAAAAAAAACCCAAACCCTAAGCAGCAACTGCCGTTACAGATTTTAATGATGTAGATGAAGAGATGGTCTGTTCATCATTCAGGGCATTCAAGGCATTCATTTGTTGAGAGAAACCTTGAGCTGCAGAATGTGAAAAGCCCTGGAAAGAAAATCTAACAAAATAAAGACAAAGAACTCGTCTAACATTGTGACAGAGTAAGAAAGGTCAGGTATAAATTCAAAGATAAGGAAAAGAACAAGTCTCACAGATAAAGGAGAGAGGAAAAAAAATAATCTTAAAGTTAAGAAAAAAAAATCCATAACCATAAAAAACATGCAACTAGAAACCTCAGCACACACTGGACAGAATAATCCCCTAGTAGGCTTGAGATGTGGATAATTACTCCTTTCATCAAAATGATGGGCTCGTTAGTTGGTGTATGCTGTGAGGAAAGCTGCCAACCACCAGCAGCATGAGTGAGTAATCAGGATCTAAAATTCTCTTGAAATTCTGATGCTTGGCTGCATTTAAAGTTAGTGAGGAGGATGTGGCAGGGAGTCTGAAGGGGTGCATCTGAATCTGGAAGAGAGAAAATCTCATTCTTGTCAGGGCTAATAAAAAATTTCTGCTGGACCAAACCCTTCCCTGCGGCCATGCTGGCTTCTGTGCACCACATTCCTGCTTGTTCTGCAGTATGGCTACCTCTGTTTAAAATATCTGATGTGCCTATATTAGTTAACACAGAAATGTGTGTAAATTGCTGCAACTGCCTTCTGTTGTAATGTCTTGTGCTGTGTCAGCAGTATCGTTGTACTGCTGAGTGTAAATTTACAGTAATAGAAACCCCTGACAATAAATTGGCTGCAGCTTTTTGGAAATTGGGAGAAAAAGAAATAAAAGATGTCAAATCTTCATAAACAACAAATATACAGATCTCTATTTTCCCTAAGAAACAGCGAGTTGCACATGCTGCAGTGGGCTTGGTTTTGCTTGTTTGTTTGCATCATATTTATTTTAATGCAGAGGCATTATTTCTGTCAATACCAGCAATAAATCAAAAGGAATGATTACTGGTGCTATGAGTCTGTTTATGAAGACAAATGGCAGAGGCAAAGGACCTCCTGCTTCATGTGCACTGAGGGAAAGCATGACTTCTGCTCTTGGATTTGTGTTTGAGACAAAAAAAACGGAGTCAGGCTTTAGAAGCAAAGCTTGTTGCACAATTATCTACCTTCATACTTAATTATAACACTTCCAGTTGAACTCTGCTCTTCACCTGCATAATTAACTACACAAATTACTTGTTATACTACTAGAAAACTAATTCTCTAGTAGTTTTCTTTTCAAGAGCAATGGTTGGTGTATCAGTCAGAGTTGTCTACTGACAGAGCAGAGGGAAATGACCTGAGGGATTTTCAAATCTATGTCAGAAGGGTCTCCTCTGACTACAGAATAGTGTTTCAGCATGTACCTCTGACCTACTGTACACAGCTTTATCTTCTAATAGGAGGGATGGGTTAACTTTGCACAAGCTCAAATATCTTCTCCCACACTACAGTAGTATATTTTTTAATCTGAATAATGTTCTGTAATTTGCCTGAACACTAAGCTGTATATAGGCATGTTTTTGAAATTCTTGCTCAGATGAGAGAGCAGTCTGGAAGCTGGCTAGGCATTTTGTTTATCTTGTTCTTTGGTGTATTTAATGAAAATGTGTCTGTTTGCTAAGCAAACGGCAAGTGTTTGCTTTTCCATTTAATAAGTTTTTATTTTCTTACCATATCTGATTGGAGAGGCAGCAAAAGTGAGGGAGTAGTTTGTAGGTTTTTTAAATGACTTTTTTGCTTCATTCATGTTAAAAACGAAAGCATCAAATCACCATATGTTATACCACAGCCCTTGGCAGTCACATTACAGTGGCAAAGCTCCTGTCCTGTGCTGCAGTGGAAGCCCTCACACCTTGACATCTTCTATAATCCTAAACTCTGAGCTGTGTGGATGGGTACCTTGCACAGTACATGGGAAGAGCTGAGGGAGAGCTGCCTGAATTTCTTAGTGAAGAAATACAAAGGAAAAAGGTTGAAAGGACCAAGAATTGAATTTTGTCACCTAGTGTAGGGGTGACAGGTATAAATCTTTCCATTAGGCATTCATAGCTAAGTCTCTGCCTCATTTTTGAGAACATGAGAGTGATCAAGGTTAGCAATAGAAAAACCAACAATGCAGTCTTCGCATGCTGACCTAGAACAGGAGAAGTCTTGAGCTCTGTTCACATAGACTTCCTAATCTTTTTAGCTCTTTAATGCTTTTTGACATGCTGTTACTGTTTGCTCATAGTAAGTAGCCAGATCTCAAAGCTCAAGCCAGACTGTCCTGTATTCGTAAGTGGCAGCCATATTTCTGTAATTGAACTATTCCACCGCTAGTCTTCTCTCTATCTTGTCCATCCTTGTAAGTGATCCAAGTTCCTAGCTTTTTTTTTTTTTTTTTTCTAGGTTTTTTTTTTTTTTTTTTTTTTTTTTTTCCTTTTTGTTTTTTTTTTGGTTTTTTTGTTTTTTTT
>NDXB01014244.1:95708-106224 GCA_002631895.1 Agapornis roseicollis
AAAAAAAAAAAAAAAAAAAGAAAAAGAACACTGACTTCATTAATTAATACAGGTGATGGTGTTTGCATGTCTAATACTGTTCTCTCTATACCACACATTAAAATTATTTGGTCTTAGTACTTGAAAAAGTGAAGCCCTGTTGCAGATACCAGGTTCAATTACTTCTAAATCCTTTTCAGTTCGCTTGCCCTATTTCACCATTTATAGGTAGTGGTTTTGTTAGCTACTTTATCCTAGATAAGACAATAGTTGGACAAGTATATTTGGCTAATTATAGAAATGGAAGGATAGACTTCTTATTTGTTATCTTCC
Source organism: Agapornis roseicollis (assembly GCA_002631895.1). Lineage (NCBI taxonomy): Eukaryota > Metazoa > Chordata > Aves > Psittaciformes > Psittacidae > Agapornis > Agapornis roseicollis. Next base: position 96,021 of record NDXB01014244.1, read on the forward strand.
ATTATTCCTCTTTTTTTATCCCTCACTATACTAAAACATGTGAACAGCCAGATTACCTGTGATTGTGATTTCTCCTTTCACAGATGGATATATACTAATTGTTGAAAGCAGATCAGAAAGTGAGGAATTACCTTGGATTTTACATTGCACACAATATTATCTATGCTGTCATGTGCATGATAGACTATTGTGCCTTGCTACATTGCTTCATACCCTGAAGAGTATCATGATATGAAGAACAAGATGACTGAGGATAAGATAAGACTGTGGATAAGAGACCTTCCATTTGGCAGGCAGTGTTGCTAGCTGCCTGCATCAGTTATTTTTGGTCTTTGCCATGGCTAATACAGGTGTAAAAACAATCCATAGAGAATCTGGAGACTGAGTATTATTTAAAAAAGAGCAAGAGTGTATTTGAATGTCTCATGCAACCACTGGCACCCCCCTTAGTGCTGTATTCAAGCAAGTCTCAGTTTACCCTCCCCAGCAGGGTCATTATGATCTGGGAAGGTAGGACGGAAAGTAGTATCAGTTTGAGCTGTGCAGCTGCCCGGCCCTTAGTGACCTGTCTTGAATGATAGTGGCCAGGTACCTTGTGATCTCCAGCACTTGTTTCCATGCACCTTTGTGATCTCCAGGATCTTCTTCCACTTCCAGGATCTTTCCTTCAGTGAGAATCCTCACCTTTTAGCACTTTTTTTTTAGCTGTTGGCTCCTGGACATTTCCCCAAAATGAAGCATGATCAGCCTCCTATTTGGCAATACTGTTTCATATCTATTAATTGGAGGATCCAAGATGCAATACTTATGTTTAGACCTAGTGTTACTATGATTTATGACCAGCCCATAAATGTTGCACACAGCAAGCTGCGCATGTGTACTTGACAGATCAAAAGTTTAATTTTGAACATGTATCTCCCCCCCCGTACATCCAACTGCCTATTGTTTATAAGCATTCATTATTTATTTGTTTGTTGGTTTTTCTTACAACAGTCTCAAAGCACAGTTTTAATTTTATTTAGAGATACACCAGCCTTTAGCTGCAGGTAACTCATTTCTTGCCAGGTCTTCCTGACTTCCTAGCACTGGAGTTTGTTAGGTTCACAAAACCTTTTAATTTGTACACAAGAATTGCAACTTTCTGGAGATTTCTGGGATTGCTACGAAAACATTCTGGTTTGCCTGAGGTGCTAACAGGCTGATCTTGAATCATACTAGTTTCCTTCTGGGGCAGGTGAATAGGTGTATAGCATGTAATATTGTATATCACATATGCAATATATTATCTCTTATCAGAGGCGCAACATGGAGATGTCACAAAACACTGGTTACTTTGTAAAAAATGTAGCTTTTAAGTAAAATCAATTATTTTTTCAAAGTAGTAACAATTAAAACAGCTAGTTAAATAAATTTTGAAGGAACAGTATTCTGTGGAATTGAATGGTTTTGTTGTAATCACAAATGTATGTGGTTTTGGTTTTGCTTTTTTAATTTGGTATGAAAGGAAACTAGAAATCAAGTTCTGAGCTATGTAGAGGTATCACTTTTTCCCTATTGTTTGCTTTAAAGTAAACATATTTAATTCCTTTGTTCTGAAGTCAGCTTCCATTATACCTGTGTTTAGATTGTATCTGACAACCTCATATTGTAGAGTGATATACACGGGCTGGAAGGGGCCTGTAGAGGTCTATAGTTGGCATCTAGTCCAACCCACCATTCAAAGCAGGGGCAACTTACACCAGGTTGCTCAAGATGTTTGTCCACTCAGTTTTTTAATATTGTCAAATAAACCGTCTTTGCAGACTCTTCCACTGTTTGACACTCTCATGGTTGGTCTAAGGTCGAAGTTGAAATGTCCTTGCTGCAACTTGTAACTCTTTCTTCTTGTCCTGCCACTCCTCTGAGAAGAATCTGGCTCCATTTTCTCCAAACCCTGCTATTTGTTGAAGACAGTAACACACTTTGCCTAAAGGAAGTCTGTCCATCAATACAAAGAAAAATAGGAAGATTTCTGCTGGCTTTCTGTGAAACTTTCATGAGGCATGCCTCTGGATGAAAATAAGCCTTCCTGATGTGTTCTTTTTTTCCTCTGCGTTGCGTAACCTAAATGATAAAGAAGGAACAAAATTAATATAAATCCTGAAACAGAAATAAGCTTCTGAACCTGTAGATGCTGTTAAATAGTACTAAAATGGTAGTACAAAGCCATGTTGGAAAGAAGAGCTTTAGATATAAACATTTGCATCCTGAAAAGACATTTTCTGTTTCAGAATATTTCTAAAAATGCTCTATTTTTTTTCCTTTGACATTGTACTTATTTTAACAGCAAAATGGGTGCAGTTAAATGATTCATCATTCACCATTCTTCTGATGCTCAGCTGTATCACAAGTGCAGGTCTTTAATAAATTTTACAAGGCTAAATGTGGGACAGTGCAAGTTTTGAGTTCCTGACCCAGAAGCATTAGGTTCTTGCTGTTTAACAGAATAGCACTACTTTTCAGCTCTGAACTCAGTATCTTGTGTTTTCTCTATGCATTCTTTCAGTGAACACTACATTGCTCTCACTTCCAGGTATTCTAGTAATAGTGCCTTCCAAGTGCAACACCACAACATGATGTGATTGTCTGTTATGATCTTTGATTATGATAGAAGTGTGTTTCCAGCTATTTCACCCCATCACTTCTCCCCCTAATTTGATTTCAGCTGGAGGGAGCTCTGCCATCCACTTCCTGTCATTTGCTATTGTCCTCTTTCACTGAGTTCAACCTGTTGATGTTATGATTGCTGAAGGCATATCATTTGATTTTGAAAAGCCTCTTCCTTGGTGAACGCTTCAGGGTGTATTCAGGTCTATTTAGATTTGTGCACTGCAGTTTTAAATTGCTACCTTGGGCTCTATTAAAACAATTTTTAAAAAAACAAATGTCAGTGTTCACAAACAGGTTATTGAAAATAGCACTGCCTAGGAACAAATCCAGTTTTCCTGCAGATTTCCTTAGCTTTTGTTTAAAAGAAAGTGCAGCATTAGTATTATGTTACTGTTTGTTTGGTTTGGTTTGGTTTGGTTTTTTTAATTTGGTACAAGTGTTAATCATGATAAAATGTCAGTGGCTTGGTTAGCTGTAGAATGCTTGTTAACATATCCATTTGTGCCAGAACAAATGATCTGTAAGAGTTGTGGTACACACAAGTAAGAAATCCAAGGTCCATTAACCTCAGGAACAGAGTTCCCATTAATTGATGAATGTTTGTTATTATTCTACAGGATAAAATACTTCATTTATTCCATGTACATTCAGCTTATAGTAAGCTAGTGTTGTTTGTGAGTGGTAAAATACTCAATATCCACTATCCTACAATCATAAAATATATTTATCCTGGAGTCACAATCACAGATCTTTCAACCCTGGCAAACTGTACAGACTGCATAGCTAGTATCTTGATGTCTTGTGCCTTCTGAAGTAATTTATACCAGCGCAAATAATTATGTGTTGTTTTATCAACTTAGCCTTACTTTGTCTTCCTTTTCCACCTGTGTCAATTTTATAGAAAGACCAAGACATTGATTTGTCTTCAGTAGGAGCAGTATGGATGAGGGTCATAGAGGTAGCCTGGAAAATTGTCTGTGGTATTGTAGATTAAATTTTCCTCAACTAAATTTTTAGTGAAGCATTGCTACTTTCAGCTTCAAAACATTATAAAAATAATTATTACAAAACATTGTTTAAAAAGCCATTAGGACCAAATTGATGTGTTTTATCACTCATTTGCTCTATAATTCTCAGGCTGGCACTGCTTATTCTACGTGTGTTATTTACAGGATAATAGTAGTGAATAAAGAATTGATTTCTAAGTAATTTCAGTTGGCCATGTAGTTTCTTGTATGGTCTACCATACAGCACTGTAGATGCTTAAAGCACTCTTCTATATACCAATTGGTGCAATGGAGTTTTCTGTATTACATAAAATGGTAAAACTGCATGATTCTACAGCCTAATCTCTTATTTTCTCCTGGTCAAGTCAACTCTGATTCCTTCACTCAGTGCAGATGGACCTGGAAATAGCAACCTACTTTGGTAGCAAGTGGTCCCTTGTGTTCTCTCATTTCTCTATGAACATGAAATATCTATGTAAATTCTATTTACAGGAAGAAATTCTGCAAAATAACAGAAAGTAAAAAGCATAATTAAGCTACAAATGTTGCAGGTGCTTCAAGGAAGAGTTAAGGAAGATCAAGGGACTTTTATTGACCTAAGTTTTTTGCAAATCAAAGTCAAACTGATTACATCAGTTTGTGGCATTAAATGGATCAGCTCTGGACTATCTTGATAATATCACGACTATCTTGATAGTATCACTGGGATTGGCTGTTGGAAGTAGGAAAGCACATTCTCCGCTGCTCATCATCACCTTCTTATTGCCTTAGACATCATTTGGTAGTTATATAATATTAGAGTGGCTCTACATTTGTTGAACTTCTCGGTCTTAAAAGTTTTTCTGTTGGTGTTAAAAATGGGGAGGTTTATCTTTGGAAATATTACTGAAATTAACTTCGTTGCCAGTCAGTCTTTATTCATTCACAGTTGTCTCTCAAAAAAGGTAAATATGCCTTTTCGGTCGTTGTCCCTCTGATAATTGCTTTTGTAATAAAATCTTTGTAGGTCGGTGTTGCCCACATGTCCGCGTGCGATCTGTATGCTCTGTTATGCAGTGTGTTAGGAAGGGATCTACACATGAAGCAACAGCTACATTTTGGGTATGTTTGACCCAGGGATTTGCCCCCCAGTTGTTTTGTGCCTAAGCTAATATCTAGGTAAGAACTTTGGTTCTCTTACCTGGGCTGTGATCATGAGGTTGTTGGCTCTTGGAACCTGCATGCAGAACACTGGCAGGTTAAAGACTGTTTGGCTTTGCTAGAAAGCGAGTAAGGAGCACTTGCTTGGCACTTAGAGGCAGTTCAAGAAGTGGTGGTGTTTTACTTTTTGTCTTCCTGTGTGGTTGACAGACTCTCACACCTTCCTTCTTACTGTACTCCACATCAGGTCTGAGAGAGCAGCAGCAACTGAGCTGTAGCTGAGAGGAGCAGCCAAGAAGCTGCTCAGATCTGAGTGGAAACACTTCAAAGTGCCTTCTTCACAAAACAGGCTGGCTTTCCTCGTAAGAGGCCCAACAAGGAGAAATGGTTGTTGGGCTGACATTGTAGGCAGTACAAGGTACCCAGTGTAGGCAGTACAAGGTACCCAGACTGACTGCAGGATTGTTCCGAAGTCCTTGTATACTGAAATAAAAAACTTTTAGAATACAGAAATATATTTAAAATCTATTGGTATAGACCATAGTGCAACTAGGGGCACAGTGAGATGGGGGAAGGGGCTTGGAGCATCTAGGTATTATCATACTATGTGTAATAATATCATAATGTAAGATGTGATTTCCTCAGTTTTATTCTGTTCCTAAGCTATTACTCATTTTGACTACATTGTGTATTATGCATGAAGACAAACTAACCTTTATGGAAGAACATTATCTTGGGATTTCCCATGTCCGAATTGTTTAACAATGTGTTTTGATAACATTAGCTTCAACCTGAAAGGATTTTGTGTTAGTTTTTGTCAGTGGTGTCTGTTACTCATGTCATTGCAGTCAAACACACACATACAACAACCTTCTGGGAGAAAAGGGAAAACCCCGGTCTTAAATGAAGATAATGAAAGCTGTTTCAAATGCAATATTGTCAAATACAAAAGTGGTTTAAGAGAAGCAGGAGGAAAATATTTAAATGTAACTGTATCCATTTCTGCCAGCTAATAAAGAGAGCATTTTGTTTGCTTTCTTCAGCAGGAAAATAGAGCAGAAGGACTTCCTTTAGCACTAGTTTCTATAGTGACAGTATCCTCAAAATCATCTTTATGCAATCAAAAATAACTTGATAGTACAGTGTAGAAATGGAGCTAAATCAGTTTTTGATCCTGTAGAAAACAGTTAAGATTTTTTAGGAACAAGAATTTAAATTGCACAGGACATTAAATTCTTCCACTTTAGTAACTGAACGTTTGTTTGTTCCTGCTGATGAGGTGAGAGATGGCAGACATCATCCTCCCAGCCTTGTAGCCTAGGCTGAGGTCCACTTTGCTTTTGTGTTTGAGCCCACAGAGTAGTTCTTTAGTGTAGGGACAACTGAGCTCTCTGGTTTTTCTTGGGGTCTGTGGCATTTCTTCTCAGCACAAACACCTAGGAGCTGAACCTGACTCTGGGGTAGACAGTGAGTGTCACAGCTCCCTTCTGATCACATGAGACCACCTTCACAGCTGGAGGTACAAGCCAACAGCCCTCGGCCCTCTCCTACCCTGGCAGCATCCCCTTCTGCTACTGTCATCTGCTGGTCATCACCCTTTTGTCCTCTCTGATGTCAGTTTCTCTTTCCTCAGCTGCTCCCACAGACAAATCAGCAATGAAGGCACGCGTCTTTTCTTACTTTCTTGCTGCCAACTTCCTTTTGTTTCTGTCAGTCACTGATCTGTAATGTACACCCTATTTTACTCTTTCGTATTTTTTCAAGTGTGACCCATTCCTGTCTCCAGATATGGACCAAAGTGGTCTTTTTTTTTTTTTGATCTGACTGTAGAGTTTATCCAGACCCTAAATATTTCAGTTACCTTCTCTCTTTCATTATCTACGGGCTCATCTTCCAGACAGAGCAGGCAGTAATTTCAAAGGACTTAGCTAGTTCATGGCTGATTCATTACACACTGAGGCATTAAATATTGAGCAATTTTACATAATTAACCAGAATTCCTAAATTGCAGGCAGGCAGGTTCCTCAGCCAGTCACAACTGATTACGCTTCAGTTACTGATGAGTAGTACCACTAAAACTGACCAGCTTCTTCCCAGGATTGTTTGCACAGGCAAGCCTCTCTGTCATCATGCAGCCATTCCAGAAGTGTGCTTATTTAGCTGCTTAGCTGATATTACATACAGAGGTGCAAGAGATTGTTTGAGAAATAGTTCACTCAATTCCTGTAAAGTTTAATTAAAAGGAATGATAGCCTTATATTATATGTGTATCTATTACATGTATCTATTTTAATGCTCTCTTGCATATCAGGTTTTGTTACTATTCATGGTTTCCCTTATTTGTTTAGCAAACACCAAATCAAGAAATAATTAGGAATAATGTAGGTCACCCATGAGAGCTGAGTGGGAGAAATTAGCATCAAGTTTTTCTGTTCCTGGAAAATCAGAGAGAAGCGTTTGAGCTGTGAAAGCCTCCAATATAAAATACACTCAGATTTTCTGACATGCCACCAGCTGTTCAGGGCAAAGAGACCTTTGAGGTGCAACCAGTTCTGGGAGGTCTGTCACCCAGACATGTCATTGTCATCTCCGGCTGGAGCCTGCAGCACTTGCACAGCTCTAGTGAGGAGCCAGGAGTGATGCTTCCTCCCTGTGCCCCTCCCTGCTCCATGTTCAGACCCTGCTTCTGTGGCCACACTGCCTCTTGAGGAGCAGCTTCTGGCAGCTGTGCCTTGGGAAACCCAGGACCTTACTAAATGTGTACATCCCTCCTCTCTGACAGTGTTGCAGATGAGCTTTCAGGACTCTATTTCTTGACTGAAAGCTTTAAAAAAAAAAGAATCAATCACTCTGAATAAATGTCTTGCCTTAGCACTGCTATTTCAAAAGCATTCCTTTATTTCCGGTGAAGCTGCTGCAGGAGGTTTCCCTGCATTTTGTTAAAGGTGAGCAGTATCTCCTACTCTTTACTTTCCACCTGCTGCCAAGTGCCAGTCCCCTGGGTTGCCTTTCCTGCCTGCTGTCATTCAGCAGTGCTGGCTAGCTGCCATTCACAGTGACTGAATGTTTTCCATTGTCATTTGACTCATAATATTTGCTGAGGGAGTCCCTTGGAGATATGGAAAGCAAGACATTCTGACATTTTAGAAAATAGCCATAAAATCGATCCTCTTAATCCTGAAAATTAGCCTCAAATGTAGTCACTTGCACTCAGACCTAATCCTGGACAAATAATTGTGACTTTAGTATTTTTTATTAATCCAAGATTTAGCCTGAAGACAGCTAAAACAATTTGAATCTGGCTTCTCAGGTTGTTTCTATGAAGCTCTGCCAACTTACTTATCCTTGTCTTTTGTTTTTCGAAGTGTTAAACTTTAAAGCCTACACTGGTGCCTAGCATGATATTGGTGCATCTTCAAATCAGAGATAAGTCAGTAGGATAAAAATAAACCAGACTGTTTTCTTGTCTTGAATATTGTAATCCATGGTATGATATTATGCCCTTTTCTCTGTTAGAGATCTGAATTATCAGCCACCCAAAGGCTTTTTTATTCATTAAAATAATTGGTTTTACCTTTCTATTCTTCTAAGGCCAGTGAATTTAAATTTCTTATAATTTTGCCTAAATGAAAATATATATTATGCAGTAGGGAAAAGATGCATATGTGATTAGCCTATGATTATCTTGCTGTTAAAATAAATCTAAACAAATGGGATTTTTATTGTTCCAGTGCAGATTATCTGGATGGTAAATTATTCTGGATCGGTCATAAGCCACAGCCCATCCAAGTATGTTCACAGAGCACAGGCAAATGTGCAGCTTTTATTATTTTTAAGTATAGTTAGTTTTTTCATTCTCGATGGCTGTTTCTGGTTATAGGTAATAAATGCAAATATATATTACTGCTTTGTGTACCTGATATGTCAGCATGATATTCTTTAAAGCACTAATGATACCATTTGATCTGAATTTTGTAAGAACTGAGCACCTTGCAGAAGCCACTGTATGTAAATGATGGTTAAAACTAGATAAACACATAAAGCTAACTCAGTGTCAGTTTATCTCTGAACTCCAGATGCCTACTGTAAGAGGCAACAGTGTGTGGCCATAGGATGAATAGCCAGTGTATGCTACTTTAATGATTGAGAAAGAGCAGTGTGTATGTGTATATATATACAGAGAGGCTCACTATTATGTTGGGAAGATGTGAGTACAGACTTTCCCAAACTGACTTTAGGACACCTTCTTTGGGGAAAGTAAAGCAATGGAGATGCAGAAGCATCAACTTCAGCCACTTGAACTCTATCTGGCACTTCTGCTGTGCCTTCCTGCTAGCTGCTGTGTTCAGACCTGGCAGGATTTATGAATCTTGTCTGAGACAGTCACTGTGTGGTGGCTTAGAATAAATGAGATCTGCATTCCTCCTTTTTTGCAGGTACGTTACCTTGCAGAAGCAGCAACTGTTTCTCTGTTAAACAGTCTGAATTAACTGGATCCCCTTTATTCACTTGCTGGTAGAAAATAGTATTCTGCCTTGTTCAAAAAAGTCATTTCTGCTTGCTCTGCAGTCAAAACAATAGCTGAGCTGGCATTCAGAGCAGCCGATCTGAGGAGGTGAGGAGAGGTTGACTAAAGGGGAGCAAGCCCAGATCTTTCCACAAGTTTAATAACAGCATTTAGAAATGATAACTAACTAATTGTTACTAACTGGTTACTAATATTTACACTCTGCAGCATGTTATGATGCTTCTAGAACCTAAACCCCCCCAATGTCATGTGTTTGGTTATCTTATTATGTAAATTAAGTAAGTTTTCTTCAGAGGGTGATGAAAGCATAACATAGCACTCCTACAGTGTTCAACTTGAAGGAACAGTCATGTGCACGCTTAGAAGTTTTGCAATTTAGTGCCTAAAATTGCCCCTCTACTGTTAGAGGGATTAGAATAAAGGAAAATGATTCCCCCAGTGTGGACCGGTTAGCAAAAACTCGCCTTTTGCTATGGAAGTGCAGAACCAGTTATCCAACACTAAAGTTCCAAGTTTTGGAATTACTGCTTTCTCTGCCAAACTGTAGCTGGGTGGGATGGAAGCATTTTTTGCTATCAAGCCCTGGTGTCACTTGTACAGTCAAGTCTGTAAGGTTTGGCACAATGGTTGCGATAGGTTGAATGGAGAAATGGGTGGTGTTCTCTTGTACTACATGGAAGGTGTCAGTTTCATTCAGGTCCCAGTTTTGCTGCAGGTAACTTAGTAAGTTTTCATCTACCAAACAAGCAAGTTAATGATGTTACTTCCCAAGGCAAGAGAGAAAATTTTCTTATATAAATGTTTTCTACACCAAAATGTTGATTCAACTAAATCAAGGCCCTTTGAAGGACTATAACTTCTTTTTTTTTTTTTTTTTTTA
>NDXB01014246.1:0-14252 GCA_002631895.1 Agapornis roseicollis
TGAGAGCAATTCCAGCCTTCAGTGCTTCCCAAGGCGTAGTGAAACCCAGGCATCACAGAGCTAAGGGCAGCCCGCAGCCATTGCTGGCTCCATGACTGTGGTGAGGCTGTTGTGTCCTTTGAGCTATTCCAGTACTCTTTCAGGAGCAAGGATGCTGCTCTTTGCCTTTGGATCTTCCCCTGGCTGCATGGAGGTCAGGCACCACATCTTGTAGAGCATGGGAAGGCGAGGGGACAATTAACCTCTGATATCCCCCATGACCGAACGCTTCCTCATTGGAAGCCTGCCTTCTGCTCTTCCCAGCCCACGGGAGCTGACATCCCAGGGCTTGCTCATAAACAAAGGTCTTGCTGCGAGTTACGGCCTCCTTCCCAAAACATCTCCTCTCCAGATGTGCTAGGGTCACCAGCATCCCACATAAACCCCATGGGCTGGTTTCTGCCCAGTAAATCTGCATTGAAAGTAAGTTTTACCACACAGGTCACAGGCAGATGCAGTTAAAGCCATCTGCAGTGCTTGTGGTTGAGTAAAAGCCTCAGGGGTAAAGAATTAACAGCCAGGGCAAAACACACTGTAAAGGCAGCCAGGACTTGCACAAAGAGACAAGTTTATCCTCAGCACAGCTGCCCTTTCCCATGGGAGATCTTTGCAAAGCAAAGGGAGCCTGCCCACCAAATACAGCACTCCCAGCTCACCGGTGGGGTGAAAAGAGCTGCTCTGCCCATGGCAGTGTGAGTACAAGGGGAAACATGGAACTGCTCTTCCCCAGCACGTCACTCAGTGCTGGGAAGCAAGGGCAGGGCAGGCTGGGTTTCTACAGCTACAGCACCAGCACATCCTGGTGCACAGCACAGCATGGACAGGGGGGACACAAGAGGAGGGGAGAGCTTTACTAAACAGCCTTATCTTTGAGATGCTTTTCTGACCTCCCCACCTGCAGTAAGCATTTATGTTCACTACACAACTTAATCCCCCCCAGACCTCTATGGCATCAACCTTCTGGCATGGGCACTGTTAAGCAAGCCTTCAGAGACGCAGGAGAGAAGTGCCAAGTTTCAAACCCAGGTACTTTGATATCAGCTTATCGAAGGAAAATTAATACCTGCTCTGTTTGCCAAGTTACATCCCTTTAGGAAATGCTCCACCACGGAACTGCTTTGTGTGTTATTTCTTTGCACTGAGGAAAACAAATCAGCCCAACACATGTCAGAAGATGCATGTACTGCTCCAAGGAGCATGTCCTTTTCCTTGTGGTAATGTGAGACACAGAGAGGTGAGAGTATGAACTGTTCACAAGCTTCCACAGGCTCATCTCTGCTGACTGATGCTTGCATCAAAGCTGCCCTCTGCTCATCACCTCCTCATTCAGCAAAGCCCATTCCTATCGTTGACGCCTGCTTTGTGTTCATCATGTGGACATGTTCTGCTTTCCTCAGGTGGCAGGAATTAACCAGGAGGAGCTCTGAGTTGTGCAAGTGGTGCCACAGCTCCCTCATGGAGATGGGGTCTGGCCCGAGGGCTCCGCACGTGACACGGCAAACACTGGGGATGCCTGTGAATAACCTGCTAAAACAAATAGGGTCAAGTAGTGTTAGGGATAAAGTTCAGAGCAAGTTATAATGGGGTAGAATAAACGAGCTGCAAAGAGGAGCTGCAGCAGCTGAGATTACTAGCTCAACACATATGTGCTGTGAGGAACGCTGAGATCAAGCCTGAAGGAGGTGTGGACATTTCCTGCTTTAGAAGCAGCTTTGGAGAAGAAAATAAAGGTTTGTCTCTTCCCTTACCCAGGGTGGATGCCTCGAAGGATGACTGGCTTTTGGGATAAAATCTCCTATGTGATGAGAAGCATGCCAGCCTCCCAGGAGCACTTCTGAAGCCATATTTCATGCAGCCATAAAGATTAATGCAAGCATCCCAAATGTTACGGAAGGAACACTTTGCCTCACTGTGATATTCTGGTGCAGAGTCAATCTCCTCAACACTGAAAATGGAATGTGAAGATTAAGGGCATAGTCCTGAGGTTTGAGGCCCAGAGGGTGAGAAGTCAACAGCAAAAAGCCAAACATGAATGGAGGCAGGAAATGCTCCCTTTAAACCATGAATGGAGGGAGATAAGGGAGCTGCCTTCAAGCTCAAGTGTTACCACCCATAGCACTGCCCTGAACACACAGTAAACAACACAATCTGTGAGTGTCAAAAGAAGTCACAGAAACAGCTCCCAGGCCTAGAAACATGGGCTGAAAATGGAGCAGGATTCATCCAGACAGGAAAAGGGAGCAGCAGACCCAGGGACAACAGAAAACACAGGGTTATATGGACACTGTCTCCCCTGGCAACAGTGAAAGCTGTGTGCCCAGCCATGAGGGAAAGGACATGGCAAAGTCCTCCCCATGCAGGATGCAGCGGGCTCTGTCCCCAGGGCTGCATTGCTCAACTCGGATGTCCAGGCAACGCACACAACACATACCTGCTGATACCACCTGAGCTGCTGGTTCTGTTGTGTGGTCTCATGACTGTCCAGGGTAAATGAAGGGTTTGAGCTAAGGAACCCCCAAGGCACTCTCTCTTCCATAACCACCGCCCGGGCAAGAGTGCACTTCAGAAGGACAGGGAATGTTGACTATAAGGGGAGGTTCTCCTTAACTCCTTTAAGGTGGTCATTTTATACCTGTAGGAAACAGTGTTTGATTCAGGATGCTTCTGAGCTGGACACAAGTAGAGGCTTGAACAATACTGAGCTACATGCACTTGCCCTCAGTTTCATCCCATGATCCATGTTCTGCAGGCAGGACATGGAGCTGCAGCATCTTCTGGTCCGAGTGCAATTGTTCCCATGTGTCATCTCTGGCTGCTTTCCAGCCTCACATCTTCCCCCAAGCACCCTGTCGTCCTCATTTCCCAGGTTAAAAGGCTGGTCATGCTGCCGGCTACAGAGGAGCCCAAGAAAATAAGCCTAAAAAGAAAGTTCAGATGTGAAGCTCCCACACAGGGCAGCATCTGTTAAAAGAAGCCAGGTTGGACAGGGCTTGGAGCAACCTGCTCTAGTGGAAGGTGTCCCTGCCCATGGCAGGTGGTGGAACTGGATGAGCTTTAAGGTCCCTTCCAACACAAACCCTTCTATGATTCATTCTGTGATTCAAGCTGGGCTCGAAGCCTTGCAGCAGCTCTGACTGCAAACCCCAGCGTCACGGTGCCGATGACTGTTCCCATAACTACCCAGGAAGATAAATTTAGCCCAAGGAACCTTGTGTTGCTACATTATTTAACAAACAAACAGACGCACACAAGAGGAAAACACAGGCAGGGACCCAGTTTAGCTGCTGCGTGGGCTGGTCAGACCTATGGAGCCAAGGCTGCTACCCAAGTGAAAGGGCCCAAATCCTGAACCTCAGCACTATTGCTGGAACCCCAGCCCCCAGCAACAGGGAGCAGAAGAGCCATGCCAGTCCTGCAGGACCAGATGAGGGTGAGGAGAACTCCCTGCCCCACCAGAATGATGACTTAGAGCACAAGTGAAGAAACCAGGGTTTATTAATGATCATCCCCATAACACTGTGGGCAAGAGGCCAAGAGCCTGCGATGCCTTCTGCCCTGTTCCCAAAGCCATAGGGATGATAGCAAGTGCCAGCCAGCCAGCCCTCAACCCTGGCCTCTTCATAGCTTCTCTCTCTGGGCCCCTGCAGGAAACCTGTGCCTCCTGCAGCACCCTGAGCCGCATCTCTCTATCCTTGAGTCTCCCCATCAGTCCAGCCTTCTCCTTTGTGGACCTCACCAGCTCTGCTTTCAGGTTCTGCTGCACAGCTTAGCAGTTAACATGTGCATGTCTTGCTTTCCATCTTCTGAGCCTGAGCAGTGCCAGCCTCTGTTGGCATTCCAGAACCTCTGTTTTCAGGCAGCACTTCTCACTCCATCTAAAATGGAGTTTAACCTGGGCCAGCAGCTAAGTCCCACACAACACCTGCTCATTCCCCCCAAGTGCAATAGAGGATTGGAAATAGAAGGGTAGAAGTAAGAAACCTTGTGGCTGAGGCAGTTTAACAGGTAAAGCAAAAGCCACGAGTGCAAGCAAAGCAAACTAAGGAATCCATTCAGCACTTCCCATCGGCAGGGAGGTGCTTAGAGCCCATGTGGGGTCACTGGGCACCAAAGCCAGCTCAGGTTGGGTCACTGCTGCACTTGCACTGCTTCTTGTAAGGCTTGGCCTCCATTGGTTCAGGTGGTTCCTGCTGTAGTAGTTCGGTACATGCAGTTCAAACATGGGTTACAACAGTTTAAAGGTATTGCCATCTCCACCCCTGGTCCCTTTGGACCAGACCATAAGGTTTAACATTCAATGAACCCCTGTTCCAGCTTGGGCTTATCCATAGACTGCAGTTCATTAAGGATGTACCTGCTCCAAGCAGAGCCTCACCTATGAGCCAGTCTCCTCAGTGGTATTCCTGCTGCGGCACAGACTTATCCACAGGCACAGACGCTTTAGGGTGTATCTGCTCCAGCATGGACTCATCCTTGGGCCCCAGTCCCTTCAGAATTGTGCCTGCTGCAGCATGGACATAACCACGGCCACAGCCACTTCGGGGTGTCTCATCTCCAGGTCACAGTCCCTTTGACTCGAGTTCACACCACACTGTGAACCACAGTTCACACTCGAGTTCAATAGTGATGGCCTGGGTATCTGCCAGTCCAGGCTCACGGCCATGGCTGTTATCTGTGCTCCCAGGCGCAGCACAGTAAGATGATAGGCACCACAACAGAAAACAGTAGCAAAATGCAGCCACTACAATCACTAGACTCACATACAGAAAGGCAAGCAAGACCCAGGGCAAGCATCGGAGCCCATCAATGAAGAGCTGAACAGCAATAACAGCTATAAATTCAATCTAGCACATTCCAATCAAATCTGTCCTTATCTCAAGCACTTCATACCCCACAACTGGCACCAAAAAGGACTGTTGTGCTTTAACCCCAGCTGGCAACTAAGCCCCACAAACACTTACTCACTTCCCCACAGCTGGATGGGGGAGAGGATCCAAAGGGTAAAAGAAAGCTCGTGGGTTGAGATAAAGGCAGTTTAATAGGTAAAGCAAGAACCCAGCTCATTCTTTATGGGGACTGTCACTCCTTTTCAACCCGTTCTGACCTGCTCTCTCCAGAACTCCCCAAACCAGCAGGGATGCAGAGCCACAGATTCATTACCTTGCACCGGAGCACATCCCACTCTGCTGAAGTCAATCTTCTGTTCCACAGAAATATCCTCCATTGGTATTCTCACATTCTCCCACTCCATTAGATCCACCTGCTCCTGTCTGTTAGGGACCTGCAAGCCTCTTCCTCCTCTGCCTCCACCACACGTGGCTTCCTTCACCTTTAATCTGTCAAATCTTGCCTTCCACTCAAAAGGGAAGAGCCGAATGGGAGCTTCTCCACTCATACCAACTGCCACAAAGGATCCTTTGTCCATGCCTTTTGTGGTCCTATATATGAATTTAGACACACACACTGAAATCTGTAGCCTGTTCTTCTGCTATTAAGTTTGACATTTGCTTTTACAGCTTCCTCTGGACCACACCAGCCTTTTAGTGTGCTGAACTACTGGGCAGTAGGGGGGCTGAGACAAGTTAGACATGGGGGACAAAGCTTTCACCAGGTTCCCATGGTTTTCCAGTAGTTCTTTTATGGTCAACTTGGACTTGCTGGGTTAAAAGGAGGAAAAATAAGGAGAAAAATAGAGGGCTAGGAGGCCGGAGTGCCCCCAGTGCACAACAGAGCTAACTTCAGACCTCAGCTCCTGCTACAGCTATAGCAAACTACTAACCCCTTGACTGTGAGCATCAATTCTCCTCCTGGCCAAGTGCTTGCTGCCCCAGCAGAAAAGATTGCTGCTGGAACACATGGCATCAGCCTCTCCCTATAGCATAATGCTCCTGATGCTCTCTCCGTTTCAATCAAGGAGCCACCATTGAGGGGACACGGCAGTAGCAGAACTAGGAAGCCCAAAGGCCCTGTGTCCCGGTTCACCCGGCTCCACTGCCTGTTTCAGGCCATTCCCTGGACAACCGGTGCGCGGGACACCAGTGCCTGGCAGCAGGGACCAGCGCGGGACACAGCCGGGCAAGTGGCGCCACCGTGTGGGAGCAGCGCGCGTTGCGCTCTCCTGACCATGTCCCATGCGGGTTTGAG
Organism: Agapornis roseicollis; assembly: GCA_002631895.1. NCBI lineage: Eukaryota > Metazoa > Chordata > Aves > Psittaciformes > Psittacidae > Agapornis > Agapornis roseicollis. The sequence goes on from NDXB01014246.1 coordinate 6,184, forward strand.
GAGGGGAGACAGCTGAAAACAAATGAGTAAATACAGCAAATCTCGACTTCCCCCCCCCCCCCCGAAAAACCCCAAACGTTAAAGAGAACGTGAGACTTATCCAGGGAAATTCGCCCTTTTCCTTGCTGGAAGCCAAAAGGGATCTGGCTTCTCCGCGGTAAAATGTCCTCTATACAGAGTAATGCCTAGCCGCACAAAGCTGAATGCTCCCCCAGTCATGTGAGCTGCCAGCCAGACTGATCGCCGGAGAACTGTGCCCACGGAGATGTATTTAGCTCACAGGGGCATGAAGGTGCTAACACTGATACACAAGAAGCAGGAGGATTTCAAAACACCAACTCCGCATGGATTTCTGCTCCTGCCACTGCTCCCATTCTATGGACACAGGAGGATGGAGAATTGAGTCCTGTAGACCCCTCTCAAAAAGGGAAGGATAAGAAGATACCCAGAACAGATCCACTAGCTCTGGCCAGGGCTCCCTTCCAACACAAACTCCATCTCACTGAGACCTTCCCTATGGCCTCAGAGTAGACCCCAAACAAGGGACAGAAGACAAACCATGGTGTGGGGCAGCAGCCTGCAACCTACCACTTGCCTTGCTGTTTAAGGGTCTGGTTTTGCTCTGAGGTCCACCTCCTGTCTGGACTGAAGTCTTTGGGCTAATGTGAGGCTACTTCACAATGAACAGACTAGAACACACACAGTGCTCAGAACAAAGGCTGTGTCACAGCAAAACTCTCTCCAAGCAGCAGCCTTGGGCACAGGTCTCTTGCTAGTACTCTCTTTGCCTTCTTCAATGGCCTCTTTGTTGTGTGCTGGGTTCAGGAAGCTGCATTCAATTACGCCCATCACACCTACGTATCTTCCCCTGCACCAGGGCCAGAAATGAAGGGAAAAAGGTACTTTAACCAATTCTGCTCAGAATGACAACAAAATCAGTTGTTCTTTGGGGAGCACTGACACACCAAACCCCTGATAGAGACAGCTCTGAGACACTGCTGCAAGAGAACACCAGTGCCCATACCAGTCCAGCTTCCAGCACAGAGGCCAGGACTGAACGCTGCTGACACGGTCCTGCAGAGCACAGCACACTTGGCTCTAGAAGACTTGCATAGGATAAAGATGAATAAATACACCCTAAGGAAATAGTGTAATAAATATGTTTATTTACATGGCTTCCTCCCCCTCTCCTTGCCAAAGGGCTGAGAAGGCAGACATGTAGAACAAGAGGAAAAAGCCAATACACCCCAATAGTGTAAAGACAATGCCCATCTCTCAAAGAAAAGCCTGGTGCCCAGCTCTCTGCCTTCCCACTTTGAGCTTTAGGGACCTCCATGTTAACTCCCAACAGTCCTTTGCTGTCCCAGTTACAACCAAGAGGTTCTCATGGCACATGCAAATCCACAAGGTTCACAGTTATCCATCCCCTACTTGGCAGGAGGGTTCTCTCCAGTGGAGGAGCAGGAAATGGCAGAGTCAGCCTCTGGTGAATGCCCTTTGCTTTTCCCAAATTCAATGACCAGTGGCTTCCCCTGTAGCTTGTACCCGTTCACCAAGTGCATGGCGTCCTGCGCCGACTGAACATCTGCAATGAGAGAGCAAACGGGCACAGGTTACACAGCACAGGCACATGTGGTGTTCCTGGCTCACAGACACTCAGCCTGCACCATGATAAGTGCAGCACTGGGATCCTCCAGCCAGAGTGACATCCCAATGTAAATACAGCACATTAGCAGACTGCATCCCTTCTGATGAATCCTCTTCCAATCGAGGAGAAGAATCAAGGAGAAGAAGCCTCCTTCTTGGAGAGCAAGTTTAGCACCAGCCCAGTGCCCTGTAGGAAGATGTGGCACCTTCCTGGGTCAGGAAGGAACCAAAGGGTACAAGGCAGCAACTCACCATGGAAGGTGAGGAAAGCCTGACCCCTCATGCGGCCACTCAGGAGGCGGAACTGGATCGGTGGGCTGTCCTCCTTCTGGAACCGAGCAAACAAGGACACTAGGTCCTTCATCGTCACTCGAGGGCCCAGATTCTTCAAGTACAGCACCTGCTCCAGAGACACAAAGGATAAGTCAGCCTGCACCATGCAAACAGACACCTTCCAAACCTGGAGGCCACACACCTCAAAGGAATGAATAAGTTCAGTCCCTCTGCCATCCCAGAGTCCTTCTTCACCAACAATGCTGACGGTGGGGTTTGGAAGAGAGGTGGGTGTATGGAGAAAGGCAGCTCTGCACTCAAGGCATCATCATGCCTGCCTATGCCAAGTGCTGGTAACTCATTATTTATAAAGCACAATAAGCCCCAGCTACCAGTTAAGCACTGAGTGAAGGCACAGCTTCTTGATCAGTGAAATGCCAGTGCAAAGAGGGGCTGGGGGCTGGGTGACATCCCACTGGAGCCCAAGGTCCTCTTCCCTCCCTTCCAGAGTGGAGGCTGCTCTCCCTTGGCCAGAAGAATCAACCAAGCACCCTCTAAGCAACAGGAAAGAGGAGCCTTTGGCTGCTGACGCAGCTTCAGGGCACAGTAGCAAGGAAGAACAATAAAACGTGGTTCAGCTGAACAGACCTTGCTGGGGTCCCCAGGGTTGTAGGATGAGAAGCGGGGAATACTCCGGAGCTCTTCTTCTGAGAGGCGGTTCTTGCAGATCTCCTCTTCTGGGACAAACTCTACAGGGTCTTTGATAACCACAAGACTTGGAGGGGGCTGCTGGGGCTTTGCTGCAGGAAGGCTGGGACTTCTTTCCTGTTCTGCCTGCTCTTCCTGGTCTGGAAGTGATGGCTCCTCAGCCGCAGGCCCCTGCAGGGCCAGGTTAGGGCATGAGCATGCATCACTCTTGGTAGGCTGGACTTCTTCAGGGCGCTTCTTGCTTAGCAGCTCTTGGTAAACACTCTCCAGATGAACCATGGGGTCCTTTACATCTGTTATCCTCTTCTGAGTGTCATCTAATCCACAAAGGAGAAACATGGTAATGCAACTACCACCAAGAACCTGGAAAACCTGACTCCTTCAACACACTTTCCTCCTGCATGCACAGCCAGGATAAGTCATGCTACCTTTCTACACCACTATGTGGAATATCAACTTCCAGGGACATCAGATTAAGGTCCTGGGTTTAAAGAAGGTCCATGGCATGGACTGACCAATGATATCTCCTTTACTCTATTTAATGGAAATGAGGACAGATATGAGAGAGGCATCTCCCAACCTTGCTCAGGGACCACAGTGCCAGGGCAAGAAATACCGTTATCCCAGGGACACAATACTGGGAACCAGAAACTGGGCTCCAATTCCATTTGGCTACTGGGAGGAGCCTTTACCGGGTCACTCCTACTCTTTCCTGCCCCATACCTCTGCTTCCTTTCCACCATTGTTAAGCTGCAGTTAAAACGAGAGAAGGGATGATCTCTAGCCCCAGCCAAAGCGTATCCCCAGCTGCTCTTCCACGTACTGAGCTGGGCTCCGCATCACAGCAAGATGCAAGCTTTCCCAACAGAGATGGACTTTACAAGCCTCTACATCAAACCCTTCAGAGAGCCCACTCTCTGTCTGCTCATGGAAGAGAAGAAAATATCTCCTCCCACACAGTGCCAAAACAGAACCATGTTTTCAGGGACAGAAGGCCAGACAGAAATGTGTTGGACTCCCACACCCTGGCTCTGCATGCTGGAACAGAGGCAGGAACAGCTTTGAGCCCACAGACCTTCGTGGTAGAGCGCCCGGAGGAAGGAGTGCCGGTCTGTTCCTTGGAAGAGGGCATTTTCAATCTCCATCTCCCGCCGGCTCAGCTGCTTGCTGCCAGCAAACCTCTGTGGCAGAGCCAGGATGCGCTGACGCTCTTCCATCTTCTCCTGGATGGCCTGGAGTCGGTCCTGCATGGCCTCTGGGGCTGCTCCCAGCCCAGAGCCCTGGAAGACAGGCAACAGCTTTGCTTAGATACAGCACGTGCCTCCTTTTCAGAGACCCAGCCATCCTCCAGCCCTGGAGTGAGTGCAACAAGGAACAAAAGAGCAGGTCACTGCAAGGGTAGGACAGAAACACAACCACCTAGCAAGCCTAAGGTCATGAGAGACAGAGCCTTTGTCCTGACTTCTGTGCTGCTTTCCTTTCCCTGCCCTCACTGATGATGCCTGTGCCCCTCTGCCAGCTATACTTGCTTTCTAAGGCCACCTGCAGTAATTGCACAACCCCCTCTGGTATTCCTTTTGCCATGCCTATAGCATGCTTGAACACAACTTCCCACCAAGCTTTTGGTCTATGACCCTGACATCACTGAGAACACCTTATATAAGTTTCCATTTGACACCCAAAGATATGCTTATGGTAAGGACTAAACCCCTGACAAGATTCAGTGTTCACATGAAGCAGCCCCCAGAAGCCACACAGTTACTGCTGCACAGACCTCAGAGCTAATCTGGCTATGAACAGCATTCCTGTATAAATAAACCTCACTGCACAGGGCCAGGGCTCTGCTAAGATGCACCAGACTCACGCTGCCAAAGCTCACAGACATAACCCCCCTGCTGTTCCCACAACCACCTCTATCAGAATCCAGAGACCACGCTTCCATGGGGCTGCAGATGATTTTCTTTCCTCACATTCAGTTCAAGAATCACTGTGCAGATCTGTCTGCCTCAGGCAAGAGCCAGGCTTTCTCCCTGCACAATCCAACGAAGACTTTCCCATAAGTACCTCTCCCGCCTGACTGCATGGGCCCACATCTGCACAGCTCCCATTCACTATTTCACGGCTTCCCTGGGGCACAAAAGGCTGTTCATATGAAGCAAACAATTGTGGGGAATCATTTGTAGTTGTTTTCAACAGAGCTGACTGTAACAGAAGCACTCAGTGCTGTGCCAAGAGCTCCATGGGCTCAATGTGAAGTCCTCTCTGCCTCAGCTCCCTGGAATCTTCCACTCAAAGCCTCCACATACAAAGCTGCACATTGCTACCTGGCCTGAGCTTTCCCTCGAAGTATTCTTCTTCTCTCACGAGCTGCAGATGTACCCTAACTCCACTGGTGCTTCCTGCCAGGGTATTGTTTTCCACGCTAATCTCTATTTCTTAACATCCCAGAACTCATTCCACACTGAACACAACAGCTGCTACTGCTGACATTCATTTTCATTCTTCAGTTAACACCACTACTCTCTAACCCAAGCTTTAATACAGGCCACACCAGGGCTGGGTTAGCATTTAAACACCAAAGTAAGTAATGGCCAGCAGGAGAGAGGCAAACCCATGATTTACCAGAGCCTGCCTCTGCCTGCACACAGCTATTAGGCAGGAAGACAAAGCCAAGGATCAGCCCAAGTCCTTCTGCTTTACTACATTAAAAGCAGAACACTCCAGTGCTAACACTGGACAAGGCCAAAATCCCCTTGTCTCTGGAATGTGAAAGAAGAGGGTGGAGGGAAGGGAAGGGAAAAAACCTGCTCTGGCACTGCTCTGCCACAAGCCATATCCAAAGAGGGTCACATCACTGCAATCACACACCTGGTCTAACAGCTCTATGCTGCTATTTCTATGTGGCTGTTTCAAGTCCCTTGAAGCATATGCAAACTCTTGAGGACAGTCTCCCTACAGCCAGCTATCCCAAGCTAGCATGGGATTCAGGGATGTATCAGAACACAGAAAGGAGGAGGCTGCTTTGAAATGTTTCCTTCTTTTTCTCCTGCAGCTTTTAAATCCTTCTTACACAGGTATTAACAGCTGAAATGATTTGCTTGAGACCAGCAAGGCAGAAGCAGAAATATAGCCAAGTTCTGCTGTGTTTCAAAGGACCAACTCTTCTTCCCACCACATCTTTTAGCACAGACCATTCCACCAAAGAAAACAGGCCAGAAGAAATGTGGGATCGTGCTGCCTTACAGGTAACACACATAGAGCAGCCATTCTTTGCCAATGGGCTTACAAAGGGCTTATGTTTTCTACCAGGGTGCCACAGGCTATGGGGTTAGAGGGACATGACCACGTTCACATCCAAGCAGAGCACGCCTACCTTTGCTGTTGAAGCCTGATTCTTCCAGAGCAGGATCTCCGAGTCGGAGAGCCCCAGCTCCCGGAGAGAGGCAGTTTCTTTGTTGTTCTCCTGCAGGGCCTGGAACTGCGACAGGGTCAGAGCCCCCGCAGCCTCTTCCCCCAAAGGCTTGTAAAAAGCTGCAGGGGCGAAGCATCTCCGCTTTGACTTGCATCTGTAACCCAAAGCAACACAACAGCGCTGAGAAACCAGGGGAGCAGGAAGGGGCTGGCCTCTCCCCAGCCATGCTTGGGCACCAAGCAGAGATGCCATGTTTCCATACCCTCCTGACCCTTTCCAAGCCCATAAGATCCTGCATGGCAGGAAGGGGCCCCAACATGGACAGGAGGCACCTCTTGATGCTGTAACACCAAATGCCCCACAAACGGAGGCCAGCCTAGAAACTCATCCCTGCATCTGCCCAGGCAAACCAGTTCTTTTTCACCTAATGCTTAAATGAAGTTACCACCAGTGCTTGTTCCAGGAAATAAGGAGTGCTTATCTCCTGCTGGAGTGTCCTGGCAGGAGACCAGCAAAGGAGGAAGGGTTTACACAGCTGCTTTGGCAGACAACAGCCTGCATCCAAACACAGGAGGAGGCCTCAGAGAGCCAACGCTGCTGCTGCCCCTAGCATGGCCAGAGTCTGCCCACCAGCCCCTCCTGAGGCCAGATCAGGACTTACTGCTCGATGGAGACAGTGGTATCGAGCTGGTGGTGAAGGAGGCTCTTCAGCTGCCGCTCTCCTTCTGTCTCCAAGTCTTCCAGGAGGAGCTCATCACTGGACAGGCTGCTGTTGACCCTAGCGAGCACAAGAACACAGATGGTCAATAAGGCAACAGGGAAAACACCGCTCAGAACACAGTGCTGCTACAGTTCCTCTGCCTCCTTAATAGTTTTATGGGATTTAAAGCACAAGGAACCAAACTGTTTGATCGCAGCTGTATTAATGCTACCTAGAAAAGACAACAAAACGTGGGACTACATTGAGAAAGTTATAAACATCCCCTGAACATTTCCTGTTATGTTTTTCCTTCCCTAACCCGCATGTGATCTTATGTTTATTGCTGGAAAGTTGCTTTCTACCCGTACCTAAGCAGACATTGCTAGCTTCAACACAGTCCATGAACAGTCCCATACAACCCACCAGGCTGGAAAAGGCCTTTAAGGTCATCAGGTCCAGCCGTGACCCCGGGGCTGCCAACACCATCACCAACCCACGTCCCAGGCCAACCGCGGGGGGCAAAGAGGCGCAGCCTGAGCAGCGCTCCATGGAACGCTCCCTTCCGCCTCCCCGGGGGGACCCGCCTGCAGGCGGGCACCGCACGCAGCCACCCCGCAGGCACCACAGGGGGAGGAACCCGCGGCCCGGAGCATCCCCCCCGCGGCAGAGGCTGCCGGCAGCGAACCCGGCCCCGGCCCGCAGCCGCCCCGCTCACCGCCGCATCGCCGCGCAGGGACCGCCGGGAGCCGGAGTGCGGAAGGGGCAGGGCCGAGCGCTGCGCTGGTCCCGGCCGTTCCCTCCCGGTTACCGGCAGCCGCTGGGGGGTGAATGGCTCCTGGAGCCCTCTGCAAGGGCTTCCTGCATGCCCCACAGAGCCAGGCGCAACACAGCGGATATGAGGCGCCCCCCCTCCTTCCTTAGAGATCTGAGCCCAGAACAACGTTAAAGAGCAACCCACAAGTTGTAAAGCACATGATAGCCAGTGAATTACTCAGCTAAGCAAACCCTTCCATTCTTCCCAGAAGGCAATATGTAAAACCAGGAAGAGGAAGGTAAATATAAAGTAAAGCCCATTACACATTTTCAGCACTGTGCAGAATAGAAGATAAAGTGTGAAGGAGAACAAAGCGTGAGCTGTTCTGCTAAACACCTGATCCTTCACTCCCTTCTATTAGTAAGAATACATTGGAATGTACATTATCATCCACAGTGACAGGATGATGTCTTGTACAAAGCCTTACAGCAGACTGATTAACCAGGCTCTTTCCTGAACGAGCTGCGCTACAAATCACCACACAAGTACCATTATTCTACTGGCACATCTAGTCA